>JAOTQM010000570.1:0-112500 GCA_026939265.1 Oreonectes daqikongensis
CATGATTGAGCATCACTTGTAGGTTGGTTCCAGCAGGTGGATATTTGATCAAAAGCTATAAGCTGAGATCCAAGGATCTCGGGATACCAGTGAGCAGATAAACAGAAAACCAAATAAGTCCCCTTAAAGACTAGTCTACTTTTCGGCAACAAACTGACAAGATGGTAAGTTTTCGGAAAACAAACCACCAAGGTCTAAGCTAGTACAGTGAATGAGGAGATGCAAGCAAGCCAAGAACCGGTAGCAGTTCAAGGCCGAAACACCCGAGGAGTTTGGGGTAAACTACTGCTGAAGATGTGTCTCAAATATTTCCCTCAGATATACACACGGGGGACTAGGCATCAAGGGTCCCCCTATCTAAAGCCAAATCTAACACCTAAAGTCAGTAAACCCAAAATGTCTAACACCTAAGGTCAGTAAACGCAGGAAGCCTAACGCCTAAGTCAGTTACACTTAGAAGGCCTAACACCTAATGGCAGTAAACTCAGAATATCTAACATCATTAAAATTCTAGTCTTTGACGGTAGTCGGGGCCTCAAAGCGCCTCTAATCCATCTATGGCAGTAAACTCAGAATGTCTATACAGTTAAAACACGGCTCTTTGTCATTAGCCAAGGCCTTAAAGTGCCTCTGATCCACCTGATGGCAGTGAACTCAGAATGCCTAACACCGTTGAAACACTGGTCTGTGTCAGAAGCCAGGGCCTTAAAGCTCCTCTAATCCATCGGATGGCAGTAAACTCAGGATGCCTAATACTGTTAAAACACTACTCTTGGTCATAAATCAGGACCTTGAAAACCCTCTAATCCAACCAAAGCCTAAGGTTAATAAACCCAAAGAGTGGCAACCCCTTAACTTATGACTTTGTTTAAACTAAGATTCAGGCTTATTAAATAATGTGACAGAGTAAAGAGGGCCTACAGCAACATCTAGACATCCTGCACACTTTCTGTCAAACATGGGCCCTATCAGTTAACCTTAAAAAGACCAAAATCATGACATTCCAAAAAGGCCCAGTCGTCAAACCCAACATCACAATTTCAAACTAAACAAAATGCCCTTAGAACACATCCAGAACTACACATATCTCGGTATAAACATAAGTAACACTGGGAACTTAAACAAGGCTGTGAACGACCTGAGAGACAAGGCACGAAGAGCTTTTTACGCAATCAAAAAGAATATAAAATTGACATCCCAGCAGGAATCTGGCTAAAAATAATCAAATTATAGAACCAATCACACTGTATGGATGAACTAGGACTATACCCTCTAATATTAAAATACAAAAAAGAGCGATTCAATTCTACACTCACCTTAAAAACAGTGATACAGAGACACTCCATCATAAAGCCTTAAGCCATCAAGAGCTGAACCCAGAGAGAAGCCCACTCATCCAACTCATATCAGAACTAACTCTACAACCCAAAACATGCCAAACTGAACCCCAAACCCCAGCCCGACTAAACCAAATCATAAAAACACAAAAAGAAAAATATCTCACACACTGGACGGAAGCAACAGCTCAGCAAAGCAAACTGGAATGCTATCTGTCATTAAACAGAGAATATACTGGCAGAATACCTCAAAACCGTATCAGACCCTAAACAAAAGAAGTGTTGACCATGTACAGACTCAGTGATCACAAGCTCACTGTAGAGACGGGCAGACACAGACAGACATGGACACCAAGAGAAGAGCGACTGTGTCCACACTGCACACAGAATCAAGTGGAAACAGAGCTGCACTTTTTAACCTCATGTCCAAACTACACACACATCAGAGAAACATTCTTCCCCCAGTTTACAAACTTCCACAAAGACTTCAGCCAGTTTCAACAAAAAAGGACAAGATTTCATACATACTGGGAGAAAACTCAACCCTGGCTGCAAGATATGTCAAATCCTGTCTCATGACAAGAGAACGACCAGCACAACACAACAAAACACTGTACAACACACACAAACTGACACTATATGGCAGGATCCTGTCACTCTCACTGAGAACTTTAATCAATACTTTGCTCTTTTTCTACTTGTATTGATATATATATAGAGATTCTTATATACTTTTATTTCATTTCTATCTTAACCTAGATTGTAAAGAATGTTTATATTTAACCTTCCTGTGCTTTGGCAACGTAAGATTTATTTTTTTCATGCCAATAAAACTTCCACGAACCTGAAGTCCCTTACGAGACCCAGGAAACCAGTAAGCAAATAAACAAAAACCAGAACAGGTCCCCCTTTAAGACTAGTCTACTTTTCGGCAACAAACTGACAAGATGGTAAGTTTTCGGAAAACAAACCACCAAGGTGTAAGCTAGTACAGTGAATGAGGAGATGCAAGCAAGCCAAGAAACAGCAGAAATAATTGCACCCTCCGGTGGTTCCTGGAAGGGAATGATGTCTGTATGGGTTGCGATTATTCTCAGAAGAGCAGATTGGATGAAAAAAATCCAAGGTTGGCTCCAGCAGATCAGATATCTTGATCATAAGCTGAGATCCCTTTGAGTCCCTCACGAGACCAGGGAAGCCAGTGAACAGAAAACTGGCAAGATGGTGAGCTCCCAAAAAAATACCACCAAGGTGTAATGTCCACATTTTATTAATTAAGGGAATGCTATTAGCTACAGCAACAAGCAATGCTTTGAAACAACAATCGAGATCATGATTGAGCATCACTTGTAGGTTGGTTCCAGCAGGTCGGATATTTGATCAAAAGCTATAAGCTGAGATCCAAGGATCTCGGGATACCAGTGAGCAGATAAACAGAAAACCAAAATAAGTCCCCTTAAAGACTAGTCTACTTTTCGGCAACAAACTGACAAGATGGTAAGTTTTCGGAAAACAAACCACCAAGGTCTAAGCTAGTACAGTGAATGAGGAGATGCAAGCAAGCCAAGAACCGGTAGCAGTTCAAGGCCGAAACACCCGAGGAGTTTGGGGTAAACTACTGCTGAAGATGTGTCTCAAATATTTCCCTCAGATATACACACGGGGGACTAGATCAAGGGTCCCCCTATCTAAAGCCAAATCTAACACCTAAAGTCAGTAAACCCAAAATGTCTAACACCTAAGGTCAGTAAACGCAGGAAGCCTAACGCCTAAGGTCAGTTAACTTAGAAGGCCTAACACCTAATGGCAGTAAACTCAGAATATCTAACATCATTAAAATTCTAGTCTTTGACGGTAGTCGGGGCCTCAAAGCGCCTCTAATCCATCTATGGCAGTAAACTCAGAATGTCTATACAGTTAAAACACGGGTCTTTGTCATTAGCCAAGGCCTTAAAGTGCCTCTGATCCACCTGATGGCAGTGAACTCAGAATGCCTAACACCGTTGAAACACTGGTCTGTGTCAGAAGCCAGGGCCTTAAAGCTCCTCTAATCCATCGGATGGCAGTAAACTCAGGATGCCTAATACTGTTAAAACACTACTCTTGGTCATAAATCAGGACCTTAAAAACCCTCTAATCCAACCAAAGCCTAAGGTTAATAAACCCAAAGAGTGGCAACCCCTTAACTTATGACTTTGTTTAAACTAAGATTCAGGCTTATTAAATAATGTGACAGAGTAAAGAGGGCCTACAGCAACATCTAGACATCCTGCACACTTTCTGTCAAACATGGGCCCTATCAGTTAACCTTAAAAAGACCAAAATCATGACATTCCAAAAAGGCCCAGTCGTCAAACCCAACATCACAATTTCAAACTAAACAAAATGCCCTTAGAACACATCCAGAACTACACATATCTCGGTATAAACATAAGTAACACTGGGAACTTAAACAAGGCTGTGAACGACCTGAGAGACAAGGCACGAAGAGCTTTTTACGCAATCAAAAAGAATATAAAAATTGACATCCCAGCAGGAATCTGGCTAAAAATAATCCAATCAATTATAGAACCAATCACACTGTATGGATGAACTAGGACTATACCCTCTAATAATTAAAATACAAAAAAGAGCGATTCAATTCTACACTCACCTTAAAAACAGTGATACAGAGACACTCCATCATAAAGCCTTAAGCCATCAAGAGCTGAACCCAGAGAGAAGCCCACTCATCCAACTCATATCAGAACTAACTCTACAACCCAAAACATGCCAAACTGAACCCCAAACCCCAGCCCGACTAAACCAAATCATAAAAACACAAAAAGAAAAATATCTCACACACTGGACGGAAGCAACAGCTCAGCAAAGCAAACTGGAATGCTATCTGTCATTAAACAGAGAATATAAACTGGCAGAATACCTCAAAACCGTATCAGACCCTAAACAAAGAAAAGTGTTGACCATGTACAGACTCAGTGATCACAAGCTCACTGTAGAGACGGGCAGACACAGACAGACATGGACACCAAGAGAAGAGCGACTGTGTCCACACTGCACACAGAATCAAGTGGAAACAGAGCTGCACTTTTTAACCTCATGTCCAAACTACACACACATCAGAGAAACATTCTTCCCCCAGTTTACAAACTTCCACAAAGACTTCAGCCAGTTTCAACAAAAGGACAAGATTTCATACATACTGGGAGAAAACTCAACCCTGGCTGCAAGATATGTCAAATCCTGTCATGACAAGAGAACGACCAGCACAACACAACAAAACACTGTACAACACACACAAACTGACACTATATGGCAGGATCCTGTCACTCTCACTGAGAACTTTAATCAATACTTTGCTCTTTTTCTACTTGTATTGATATATATATAGAGATTCTTATATACTTTTATTTCATTTCTATCTTAACCTAGATTGTAAAGAATGTTTATATTTAACCTTCCTGTGCTTTGGCAACGTAAGATTTATTTTTTTCATGCCAATAAAACTTCCACGAACCTGAAGTCCCTTACGAGACCCAGGAAACCAGTAAGCAAATAAACAAAAAACCAGAACAGGTCCCCCTTTAAGACTAGTCTACTTTTCGGCAACAAACTGACAAGATGGTAAGTTTTCGGAAAACAAACCACCAAGGTGTAAGCTAGTACAGTGAATGAGGAGATGCAAGCAAGCCAAGAACAGCAGAAATAATTGCACCCTCCGGTGATTCCTGGAAGGGAATGATGTCTGTTTGGGTTGCGATTATTCTTAGAAGAGCAGATTGGATGAAAAAAATCCAAGGTTGGCTCCAGCAGATCAGATATCTTGATCATAAGCTGAGATCCCTTTGAGTCCCTCGCGAGACCCGGGAAGCCAGTGAACAGAAAACTGGCAAGATGGTGAGCTCCCAAAAAAAGATATACCATCAAGGTGTAATGTCCACATTTTATTAATTAAGGGAATGCTATTAGCTACAGCAACAAGCAATGCTTTGAAACAACAATCGAGATCATGATTGAGCATCACTTGTAGGTTGGTTCCAGCAGGTCGGATATTTGATCAAAAGCTATAAGCTGAGATCCAAGGATCTCGGGATACCAGTGAGCAGATAAACAGAAAACCAAAATAAGTCCCCTTAAAGACTAGTCTACTTTTCGGCAACAAACTGACAAGATGGTAAGTTTTCGGAAAACAAACCACCAAGGTCTAAGCTAGTACAGTGAATGAGGAGATGCAAGCAAGCCAAGAACCGGTAGCAGTTCAAGGCCGAAACACCCGAGGAGTTTGGGGTAAACTACTGCTGAAGATGTGTCTCAAATATTTCCCTCAGATATACACACGGGGGACTAGACATCAAGGGTCCCCTATCTAAAGCCAAATCTAACACCTAAAGTCAGTAAACCCAAAATGTCTAACACCTAAGGTCAGTAAACGCAGGAAGCCTAACGCCTAAGGTCAGTTAACTTAGAAGGCCTAACACCTAATGGCAGTAAACTCAGAATATCTAACATCATTAAAATTCTAGTCTTTGACGGTAGTCGGGGCCTCAAAGCGCCTCTAATCCATCTATGGCAGTAAACTCAGAATGTCTATACAGTTAAAACACGGCTCTTTGTCATTAGCCAAGGCCTTAAAGTGCCTCTGATCCACCTGATGGCAGTGAACTCAGAATGCCTAACACCGTTGAAACACTGGTCTGTGTCAGAAGCCAGGGCCTTAAAGCTCCTCTAATCCATCGGATGGCAGTAAACTCAGGATGCCTAATACTGTTAAAACACTACTCTTGGTCATAAATCAGGACCTTAAAAACCCTCTAATCCAACCAAAGCCTAAGGTTAATAAACCCAAAGAGTGGCAACCCCTTAACTTATGACTTTGTTTAAACTAAGATTCAGGCTTATTAAATAATGTGACAGAGTAAAGAGGGCCTACAGCAACATCTAGACATCCTGCACACTTTCTGTCAAACATGGGCCCTATCAGTTAACCTTAAAAAGACCAAAATCATGACATTCCAAAAAAGGCCCAGTCGTCAAACCCAACATCACAATTTCAAACTAAACAAAATGCCCTTAGAACACATCCAGAACTACACATATCTCGGTATAAACATAAGTAACACTGGGAACTTAAACAAGGCTGTGAACGACCTGAGAGACAAGGCACGAAGAGCTTTTTACGCAATCAAAAAGAATATAAAAATTGACATCCCAGCAGGAATCTGGCTAAAATAATCCAATCAATTATAGAACCAATCACACTGTATGGATGAACTAGGACTATACCCTCTAATAATTAAAATACAAAAAAGAGCGATTCAATTCTACACTCACCTTAAAAACAGTGATACAGAGACACTCCATCATAAAGCCTTAAGCCATCAAGAGCTGAACCCAGAGAGAAGCCCACTCATCCAACTCATATCAGAACTAACTCTACAACCCAAAACATGCCAAACTGAACCCCAAACCCCAGCCCGACTAAACCAAATCATAAAAACACAAAAAGAAAAATATCTCACACACTGGACGGAAGCAACAGCTCAGCAAAGCAAACTGGAATGCTATCTGTCATTAAACAGAGAATATAAACTGGCAGAATACCTCAAAACCGTATCAGACCCTAAACAAAGAAAAGTGTTGACCATGTACAGACTCAGTGATCACAAGCTCACTGTAGAGACGGGCAGACACAGACAGACATGGACACCAAGAGAAGAGCGACTGTGTCCACACTGCACACAGAATCAAGTGGAAACAGAGCTGCACTTTTTAACCTCATGTCCAAACTACACACACACATCAGAGAAACATTCTTCCCCCAGTTTACAAACTTCCACAAAGACTTCAGCCAGTTTCAACAAAAGGACAAGATTTCATACATACTGGGAGAAAACTCAACCCTGGCTGCAAGATATGTCAAATCCTGTCTCATGACAAGAGAACGACCAGCACAACACAACAAAACACTGTACAACACACACAAACTGACACTATATGGCAGGATCCTGTCACTCTCACTGAGAACTTTAATCAATACTTTGCTCTTTTTCTACTTGTATTGATATATATAGAGATTCTTATATACTTTTATTTCATTTCTATCTTAACCTAGATTGTAAAGAATGTTTATATTTAACCTTCCTGTGCTTTGGCAACGTAAGATTTATTTTTTTCATGCCAATAAAACTTCCACGAACCTGAAGTCCCTTACGAGACCCAGGAAACCAGTAAGCAAATAAACAAAAAACCAGAACAGGTCCCCCTTTAAGACTAGTCTACTTTTCGGCAACAAACTGACAAGATGGTAAGTTTTCGGAAAACAAACCACCAAGGTGTAAGCTAGTACAGTGAATGAGGAGATGCAAGCAAGCCAAGAACAGCAGAAATAATTGCACCCTCCGGTGATTCCTGGAAGGGAATGATGTCTGTTTGGGTTGCGATTATTCTTAGAAGAGCAGATTGGATGAAAAAAATCCAAGGTTGGCTCCAGCAGATCAGATATCTTGATCATAAGCTGAGATCCCTTTGAGTCCCTCGCGAGACCCGGGAAGCCAGTGAACAGAAAACTGGCAAGATGGTGAGCTCCCAAAAAAAGATATACCACAAGGTGTAATGTCCACATTTTATTAATTAAGGGAATGCTATTAGCTACAGCAACAAGCAATGCTTTGAAACAACAATCGAGATCATGATTGAGCATCACTTGTAGGTTGGTTCCAGCAGGTGGATATTTGATCAAAAGCTATAAGCTGAGATCCAAGGATCTCGGGATACCAGTGAGCAGATAAACAGAAAACCAAAATAAGTCCCCTTAAAGACTAGTCTACTTTTCGGCAACAAACTGACAAGATGGTAAGTTTTCGGAAAACAAACCACCAAGGTCTAAGCTAGTACAGTGAATGAGGAGATGCAAGCAAGCCAAGAACCGGTAGCAGTTCAAGGCCGAAACACCCGAGGAGTTTGGGGTAAACTACTGCTGAAGATGTGTCTCAAATATTTCCCTCAGATATACACACGGGGGACTAGGCATCAAGGGTCCCCCTATCTAAAGCCAAATCTAACACCTAAAGTCAGTAAACCCAAAATGTCTAACACCTAAGGTCAGTAAACGCAGGAAGCCTAACGCCTAAGGTCAGTTAACTTAGAAGGCCTAACACCTAATGGCAGTAAACTCAGAATATCTAACATCATTAAAATTCTAGTCTTTGACGGTAGTCGGGGCCTCAAAGCGCCTCTAATCCATCTATGGCAGTAAACTCAGAATGTCTATACAGTTAAAACACGGGTCTTTGTCATTAGCCAAGGCCTTAAAGTGCCTCTGATCCACCTGATGGCAGTGAACTCAGAATGCCTAACACCGTTGAAACACTGGTCTGTGTCAGAAGCCAGGGCCTTAAAGCTCCTCTAATCCATCGGATGGCAGTAAACTCAGGATGCCTAATACTGTTAAAACACTACTCTTGGTCATAAATCAGGACCTTAAAAACCCTCTAATCCAACCAAAGCCTAAGGTTAATAAACCCAAAGAGTGGCAACCCCTTAACTTATGACTTTGTTTAAACTAAGATTCAGGCTTATTAAATAATGTGACAGAGTAAAGAGGGCCTACAGCAACATCTAGACATCCTGCACACTTTCTGTCAAACATGGGCCCTATCAGTTAACCTTAAAAAGACCAAAATCATGACATTCCAAAAAAGGCCCAGTCGTCAAACCCAACATCACAATTTCAAACTAAACAAAATGCCCTTAGAACACATCCAGAACTACACATATCTCGGTATAAACATAAGTAACACTGGGAACTTAAACAAGGCTGTGAACGACCTGAGAGACAAGGCACGAAGAGCTTTTTACGCAATCAAAAAGAATATAAAAATTGACATCCCAGCAGGAATCTGGCTAAAAATAATCCAATCAATTATAGAACCAATCACACTGTATGGATGAACTAGGACTATACCCTCTAATAATTAAAATACAAAAAAGAGCGATTCAATTCTACACTCACCTTAAAAACAGTGATACAGAGACACTCCATCATAAAGCCTTAAGCCATCAAGAGCTGAACCCAGAGAGAAGCCCACTCATCCAACTCATATCAGAACTAACTCTACAACCCAAAACATGCCAAACTGAACCCCAAACCCCAGCCCGACTAAACCAAATCATAAAAACACAAAAAGAAAAATATCTCACACACTGGACGGAAGCAACAGCTCAGCAAAGCAAACTGGAATGCTATCTGTCATTAAACAGAGAATATAAACTGGCAGAATACCTCAAAACCGTATCAGACCCTAAACAAAGAAAAGTGTTGACCATGTACAGACTCAGTGATCACAAGCTCACTGTAGAGACGGGCAGACACAGACAGACATGGACACCAAGAGAAGAGCGACTGTGTCCACACTGCACACAGAATCAAGTGGAAACAGAGCTGCACTTTTTAACCTCATGTCCAAACTACACACACACATCAGAGAAACATTCTTCCCCCAGTTTACAAACTTCCACAAAGACTTCAGCCAGTTTCAACAAAAGGACAAGATTTCATACATACTGGGAGAAAACTCAACCCTGGCTGCAAGATATGTCAAATCCTGTCATGACAAGAGAACGACCAGCACAACACAACAAAACACTGTACAACACACACAAACTGACACTATATGGCAGGATCCTGTCACTCTCACTGAGAACTTTAATCAATACTTTGCTCTTTTTCTACTTGTATTGATATATATAGAGATTCTTATATACTTTTATTTCATTTCTATCTTAACCTAGATTGTAAAGAATGTTTATATTTAACCTTCCTGTGCTTTGGCAACGTAAGATTTATTTTTTTCATGCCAATAAAACTTCCACGAACCTGAAGTCCCTTACGAGACCCAGGAAACCAGTAAGCAAATAAACAAAAAACCAGAACAGGTCCCCCTTTAAGACTAGTCTACTTTTCGGCAACAAACTGACAAGATGGTAAGTTTTCGGAAAACAAACCACCAAGGTGTAAGCTAGTACAGTGAATGAGGAGATGCAAGCAAGCCAAGAAACAGCAGAAATAATTGCACCCTCCGGTGGTTCCTGGAAGGGAATGATGTCTGTATGGGTTGCGATTATTCTCAGAAGAGCAGATTGGATGAAAAAAATCCAAGGTTGGCTCCAGCAGATCAGATATCTTGATCATAAGCTGAGATCCCTTTGAGTCCCTCACGAGACCAGGGAAGCCAGTGAACAGAAAACTGGCAAGATGGTGAGCTCCCAAAAAAAGATATACCATAAAGGTGTAATGTCCACATTTTATTAATTAAGGGATTGCTATTAGCTACAGCAACAAGCAATGCTTCGAAACAACGGTCGAGATCAGGATTGAGCATCACTTGTAGGTTGGTTCCAGCAGGTGGATATTTGATCAAAAGCTATAAGCTGAGATCCAAGGATCTCGGGATACCAGTGAGCAGATAAACAGAAAACCAAAATAAGTCCCCTTAAAGACTAGTCTACTTTTCGGCAACAAACTGACAAGATGGTAAGTTTTCGGAAAACAAACCACCAAGGTCTAAGCTAGTACAGTGAATGAGGAGATGCAAGCAAGCCAAGAACCGGTAGCAGTTCAAGGCCGAAACACCCGAGGAGTTTGGGGTAAACTACTGCTGAAGATGTGTCTCAAATATTTCCCTCAGATATACACACGGGGGACTAGGCATCAAGGGTCCCCCTATCTAAAGCCAAATCTAACACCTAAAGTCAGTAAACCCAAAATGTCTAACACCTAAGGTCAGTAAACGCAGGAAGCCTAACGCCTAAGGTCAGTTAACTTAGAAGGCCTAACACCTAATGGCAGTAAACTCAGAATATCTAACATCATTAAAATTCTAGTCTTTGACGGTAGTCGGGGCCTCAAAGCGCCTCTAATCCATCTATGGCAGTAAACTCAGAATGTCTATACAGTTAAAACACGGCTCTTTGTCATTAGCCAAGGCCTTAAAGTGCCTCTGATCCACCTGATGGCAGTGAACTCAGAATGCCTAACACCGTTGAAACACTGGTCTGTGTCAGAAGCCAGGGCCTTAAAGCTCCTCTAATCCATCGGATGGCAGTAAACTCAGGATGCCTAATACTGTTAAAACACTACTCTTGGTCATAAATCAGGACCTTAAAAACCCTCTAATCCAACCAAAGCCTAAGGTTAATAAACCCAAAGAGTGGCAACCCCTTAACTTATGACTTTGTTTAAACTAAGATTCAGGCTTATTAAATAATGTGACAGAGTAAAGAGGGCCTACAGCAACATCTAGACATCCTGCACACTTTCTGTCAAACATGGGCCCTATCAGTTAACCTTAAAAAGACCAAAATCATGACATTCCAAAAAAGGCCCAGTCGTCAAACCCAACATCACAATTTCAAACTAAACAAAATGCCCTTAGAACACATCCAGAACTACACATATCTCGGTATAAACATAAGTAACACTGGGAACTTAAACAAGGCTGTGAACGACCTGAGAGACAAGGCACGAAGAGCTTTTTACGCAATCAAAAAGAATATAAAAATTGACATCCCAGCAGGAATCTGGCTAAAAATAATCCAATCAATTATAGAACCAATCACACTGTATGGATGAACTAGGACTATACCCTCTAATAATTAAAATACAAAAAAGAGCGATTCAATTCTACACTCACCTTAAAAACAGTGATACAGAGACACTCCATCATAAAGCCTTAAGCCATCAAGAGCTGAACCCAGAGAGAAGCCCACTCATCCAACTCATATCAGAACTAACTCTACAACCCAAAACATGCCAAACTGAACCCCAAACCCCAGCCCGACTAAACCAAATCATAAAAACACAAAAAGAAAAATATCTCACACACTGGACGGAAGCAACAGCTCAGCAAAGCAAACTGGAATGCTATCTGTCATTAAACAGAGAATATAAACTGGCAGAATACCTCAAAACCGTATCAGACCCTAAACAAAGAAAAGTGTTGACCATGTACAGACTCAGTGATCACAAGCTCACTGTAGAGACGGGCAGACACAGACAGACATGGACACCAAGAGAAGAGCGACTGTGTCCACACTGCACACAGAATCAAGTGGAAACAGAGCTGCACTTTTTAACCTCATGTCCAAACTACACACACACATCAGAGAAACATTCTTCCCCCAGTTTACAAACTTCCACAAAGACTTCAGCCAGTTTCAACAAAAGGACAAGATTTCATACATACTGGGAGAAAACTCAACCCTGGCTGCAAGATATGTCAAATCCTGTCATGACAAGAGAACGACCAGCACAACACAACAAAACACTGTACAACACACACAAACTGACACTATATGGCAGGATCCTGTCACTCTCACTGAGAACTTTAATCAATACTTTGCTCTTTTTCTACTTGTATTGATATATATATATAGATTCTTATATACTTTTATTTCATTTCTATCTTAACCTAGATTGTAAAGAATGTTTATATTTAACCTTCCTGTGCTTTGGCAACGTAAGATTTATTTTTTTCATGCCAATAAAACTTCCACGAACCTGAAGTCCCTTACGAGACCCAGGAAACCAGTAAGCAAATAAACAAAAAACCAGAACAGGTCCCCCTTTAAGACTAGTCTACTTTTCGGCAACAAACTGACAAGATGGTAAGTTTTCGGAAAACAAACCACCAAGGTGTAAGCTAGTACAGTGAATGAGGAGATGCAAGCAAGCCAAGAACAGCAGAAATAATTGCACCCTCCGGTGATTCCTGGAAGGGAATGATGTCTGTTTGGGTTGCGATTATTCTTAGAAGAGCAGATTGGATGAAAAAAATCCAAGGTTGGCTCCAGCAGATCAGATATCTTGATCATAAGCTGAGATCCCTTTGAGTCCCTCGCGAGACCCGGGAAGCCAGTGAACAGAAAACTGGCAAGATGGTGAGCTCCCAAAAAAAGATATACCACAAGGTGTAATGTCCACATTTTATTAATTAAGGGAATGCTATTAGCTACAGCAACAAGCAATGCTTTGAAACAACAATCGAGATCATGATTGAGCATCACTTGTAGGTTGGTTCCAGCAGGTGGATATTTGATCAAAAGCTATAAGCTGAGATCCAAGGATCTCGGGATACCAGTGAGCAGATAAACAGAAAACCAAAATAAGTCCCCTTAAAGACTAGTCTACTTTTCGGCAACAAACTGACAAGATGGTAAGTTTTCGGAAAACAAACCACCAAGGTCTAAGCTAGTACAGTGAATGAGGAGATGCAAGCAAGCCAAGAACCGGTAGCAGTTCAAGGCCGAAACACCCGAGGAGTTTGGGGTAAACTACTGCTGAAGATGTGTCTCAAATATTTCCCTCAGATATACACACGGGGGACTAGGCATCAAGGGTCCCCCTATCTAAAGCCAAATCTAACACCTAAAGTCAGTAAACCCAAAATGTCTAACACCTAAGGTCAGTAAACGCAGGAAGCCTAACGCCTAAGGTCAGTTAACTTAGAAGGCCTAACACCTAATGGCAGTAAACTCAGAATATCTAACATCATTAAAATTCTAGTCTTTGACGGTAGTCGGGGCCTCAAAGCGCCTCTAATCCATCTATGGCAGTAAACTCAGAATGTCTATACAGTTAAAACACGGGTCTTTGTCATTAGCCAAGGCCTTAAAGTGCCTCTGATCCACCTGATGGCAGTGAACTCAGAATGCCTAACACCGTTGAAACACTGGTCTGTGTCAGAAGCCAGGGCCTTAAAGCTCCTCTAATCCATCGGATGGCAGTAAACTCAGGATGCCTAATACTGTTAAAACACTACTCTTGGTCATAAATCAGGACCTTAAAAACCCTCTAATCCAACCAAAGCCTAAGGTTAATAAACCCAAAGAGTGGCAACCCCTTAACTTATGACTTTGTTTAAACTAAGATTCAGGCTTATTAAATAATGTGACAGAGTAAAGAGGGCCTACAGCAACATCTAGACATCCTGCACACTTTCTGTCAAACATGGGCCCTATCAGTTAACCTTAAAAAGACCAAAATCATGACATTCCAAAAAAGGCCCAGTCGTCAAACCCAACATCACAATTTCAAACTAAACAAAATGCCCTTAGAACACATCCAGAACTACACATATCTCGGTATAAACATAAGTAACACTGGGAACTTAAACAAGGCTGTGAACGACCTGAGAGACAAGGCACGAAGAGCTTTTTACGCAATCAAAAAGAATATAAAAATTGACATCCCAGCAGGAATCTGGCTAAAAATAATCCAATCAATTATAGAACCAATCACACTGTATGGATGAACTAGGACTATACCCTCTAATAATTAAAATACAAAAAAGAGCGATTCAATTCTACACTCACCTTAAAAACAGTGATACAGAGACACTCCATCATAAAGCCTTAAGCCATCAAGAGCTGAACCCAGAGAGAAGCCCACTCATCCAACTCATATCAGAACTAACTCTACAACCCAAAACATGCCAAACTGAACCCCAAACCCCAGCCCGACTAAACCAAATCATAAAAACACAAAAAGAAAAATATCTCACACACTGGACGGAAGCAACAGCTCAGCAAAGCAAACTGGAATGCTATCTGTCATTAAACAGAGAATATAAACTGGCAGAATACCTCAAAACCGTATCAGACCCTAAACAAAGAAAAGTGTTGACCATGTACAGACTCAGTGATCACAAGCTCACTGTAGAGACGGGCAGACACAGACAGACATGGACACCAAGAGAAGAGCGACTGTGTCCACACTGCACACAGAATCAAGTGGAAACAGAGCTGCACTTTTTAACCTCATGTCCAAACTACACACACACATCAGAGAAACATTCTTCCCCCAGTTTACAAACTTCCACAAAGACTTCAGCCAGTTTCAACAAAAGGACAAGATTTCATACATACTGGGAGAAAACTCAACCCTGGCTGCAAGATATGTCAAATCCTGTCTCATGACAAGAGAACGACCAGCACAACACAACAAAACACTGTACAACACACACAAACTGACACTATATGGCAGGATCCTGTCACTCTCACTGAGAACTTTAATCAATACTTTGCTCTTTTTCTACTTGTATTGATATATATATAGAGATTCTTATATACTTTTATTTCATTTCTATCTTAACCTAGATTGTAAAGAATGTTTATATTTAACCTTCCTGTGCTTTGGCAACGTAAGATTTATTTTTTTCATGCCAATAAAACTTCCACGAACCTGAAGTCCCTTACGAGACCCAGGAAACCAGTAAGCAAATAAACAAAAAACCAGAACAGGTCCCCCTTTAAGACTAGTCTACTTTTCGGCAACAAACTGACAAGATGGTAAGTTTTCGGAAAACAAACCACCAAGGTGTAAGCTAGTACAGTGAATGAGGAGATGCAAGCAAGCCAAGAACAGCAGAAATAATTGCACCCTCCGGTGATTCCTGGAAGGGAATGATGTCTGTTTGGGTTGCGATTATTCTTAGAAGAGCAGATTGGATGAAAAAAATCCAAGGTTGGCTCCAGCAGATCAGATATCTTGATCATAAGCTGAGATCCCTTTGAGTCCCTCGCGAGACCCGGGAAGCCAGTGAACAGAAAACTGGCAAGATGGTGAGCTCCCAAAAAAAGATATACCATCAAGGTGTAATGTCCACATTTTATTAATTAAGGGAATGCTATTAGCTACAGCAACAAGCAATGCTTTGAAACAACAATCGAGATCATGATTGAGCATCACTTGTAGGTTGGTTCCAGCAGGTCGGATATCTTGATCAAAAGCTATAAGCTGAGATCCAAGGATCTCGGGATACCAGTGAGCAGATAAACAGAAAACCAAAATAAGTCCCCTTAAAGACTAGTCTACTTTTCGGCAACAAACTGACAAGATGGTAAGTTTTCGGAAAACAAACCACCAAGGTCTAAGCTAGTACAGTGAATGAGGAGATGCAAGCAAGCCAAGAACCGGTAGCAGTTCAAGGCCGAAACACCCGAGGAGTTTGGGGTAAACTACTGCTGAAGATGTGTCTCAAATATTTCCCTCAGATATACACACGGGGGACTAGGCATCAAGGGTCCCCCTATCTAAAGCCAAATCTAACACCTAAAGTCAGTAAACCCAAAATGTCTAACACCTAAGGTCAGTAAACGCAGGAAGCCTAACGCCTAAGGTCAGTTAACTTAGAAGGCCTAACACCTAATGGCAGTAAACTCAGAATATCTAACATCATTAAAATTCTAGTCTTTGACGGTAGTCGGGGCCTCAAAGCGCCTCTAATCCATCTATGGCAGTAAACTCAGAATGTCTATACAGTTAAAACACGGGTCTTTGTCATTAGCCAAGGCCTTAAAGTGCCTCTGATCCACCTGATGGCAGTGAACTCAGAATGCCTAACACCGTTGAAACACTGGTCTGTGTCAGAAGCCAGGGCCTTAAAGCTCCTCTAATCCATCGGATGGCAGTAAACTCAGGATGCCTAATACTGTTAAAACACTACTCTTGGTCATAAATCAGGACCTTAAAAACCCTCTAATCCAACCAAAGCCTAAGGTTAATAAACCCAAAGAGTGGCAACCCCTTAACTTATGACTTTGTTTAAACTAAGATTCAGGCTTATTAAATAATGTGACAGAGTAAAGAGGGCCTACAGCAACATCTAGACATCCTGCACACTTTCTGTCAAACATGGGCCCTATCAGTTAACCTTAAAAAGACCAAAATCATGACATTCCAAAAAAGGCCCAGTCGTCAAACCCAACATCACAATTTCAAACTAAACAAAATGCCCTTAGAACACATCCAGAACTACACATATCTCGGTATAAACATAAGTAACACTGGGAACTTAAACAAGGCTGTGAACGACCTGAGAGACAAGGCACGAAGAGCTTTTTACGCAATCAAAAAGAATATAAAAATTGACATCCCAGCAGGAATCTGGCTAAAAATAATCCAATCAATTATAGAACCAATCACACTGTATGGATGAACTAGGACTATACCCTCTAATAATTAAAATACAAAAAAGAGCGATTCAATTCTACACTCACCTTAAAAACAGTGATACAGAGACACTCCATCATAAAGCCTTAAGCCATCAAGAGCTGAACCCAGAGAGAAGCCCACTCATCCAACTCATATCAGAACTAACTCTACAACCCAAAACATGCCAAACTGAACCCCAAACCCCAGCCCGACTAAACCAAATCATAAAAACACAAAAAGAAAAATATCTCACACACTGGACGGAAGCAACAGCTCAGCAAAGCAAACTGGAATGCTATCTGTCATTAAACAGAGAATATAAACTGGCAGAATACCTCAAAACCGTATCAGACCCTAAACAAAGAAAAGTGTTGACCATGTACAGACTCAGTGATCACAAGCTCACTGTAGAGACGGGCAGACACAGACAGACATGGACACCAAGAGAAGAGCGACTGTGTCCACACTGCACACAGAATCAAGTGGAAACAGAGCTGCACTTTTTAACCTCATGTCCAAACTACACACACACATCAGAGAAACATTCTTCCCCCAGTTTACAAACTTCCACAAAGACTTCAGCCAGTTTCAACAAAAGGACAAGATTTCATACATACTGGGAGAAAACTCAACCCTGGCTGCAAGATATGTCAAATCCTGTCATGACAAGAGAACGACCAGCACAACACAACAAAACACTGTACAACACACACAAACTGACACTATATGGCAGGATCCTGTCACTCTCACTGAGAACTTTAATCAATACTTTGCTCTTTTTCTACTTGTATTGATATATATATAGAGATTCTTATATACTTTTATTTCATTTCTATCTTAACCTAGATTGTAAAGAATGTTTATATTTAACCTTCCTGTGCTTTGGCAACGTAAGATTTATTTTTTTCATGCCAATAAAACTTCCACGAACCTGAAGTCCCTTACGAGACCCAGGAAACCAGTAAGCAAATAAACAAAAAACCAGAACAGGTCCCCCTTTAAGACTAGTCTACTTTTCGGCAACAAACTGACAAGATGGTAAGTTTTCGGAAAACAAACCACCAAGGTGTAAGCTAGTACAGTGAATGAGGAGATGCAAGCAAGCCAAGAACAGCAGAAATAATTGCACCCTCCGGTGATTCCTGGAAGGGAATGATGTCTGTTTGGGTTGCGATTATTCTTAGAAGACAGATTGGATGAAAAAAATCCAAGGTTGGCTCCAGCAGATCAGATATCTTGATCATAAGCTGAGATCCCTTTGAGTCCCTCGCGAGACCCGGGAAGCCAGTGAACAGAAAACTGGCAAGATGGTGAGCTCCCAAAAAAAGATATACCACCAAGGTGTAATGTCCACATTTTATTAATTAAGGGAATGCTATTAGCTACAGCAACAAGCAATGCTTTGAAACAACAATCGAGATCATGATTGAGCATCACTTGTAGGTTGGTTCCAGCAGGTGGATATTTGATCAAAAGCTATAAGCTGAGATCCAAGGATCTCGGGATACCAGTGAGCAGATAAACAGAAAACCAAAATAAGTCCCCTTAAAGACTAGTCTACTTTTCGGCAACAAACTGACAAGATGGTAAGTTTTCGGAAAACAAACCACCAAGGTCTAAGCTAGTACAGTGAATGAGGAGATGCAAGCAAGCCAAGAACCGGTAGCAGTTCAAGGCCGAAACACCCGAGGAGTTTGGGGTAAACTACTGCTGAAGATGTGTCTCAAATATTTCCCTCAGATATACACACGGGGGACTAGGCATCAAGGGTCCCCCTATCTAAAGCCAAATCTAACACCTAAAGTCAGTAAACCCAAAATGTCTAACACCTAAGGTCAGTAAACGCAGGAAGCCTAACGCCTAAGGTCAGTTAACTTAGAAGGCCTAACACCTAATGGCAGTAAACTCAGAATATCTAACATCATTAAAATTCTAGTCTTTGACGGTAGTCGGGGCCTCAAAGCGCCTCTAATCCATCTATGGCAGTAAACTCAGAATGTCTATACAGTTAAAACACGGGTCTTTGTCATTAGCCAAGGCCTTAAAGTGCCTCTGATCCACCTGATGGCAGTGAACTCAGAATGCCTAACACCGTTGAAACACTGGTCTGTGTCAGAAGCCAGGGCCTTAAAGCTCCTCTAATCCATCGGATGGCAGTAAACTCAGGATGCCTAATACTGTTAAAACACTACTCTTGGTCATAAATCAGGACCTTAAAAACCCTCTAATCCAACCAAAGCCTAAGGTTAATAAACCCAAAGAGTGGCAACCCCTTAACTTATGACTTTGTTTAAACTAAGATTCAGGCTTATTAAATAATGTGACAGAGTAAAGAGGGCCTACAGCAACATCTAGACATCCTGCACACTTTCTGTCAAACATGGGCCCTATCAGTTAACCTTAAAAAGACCAAAATCATGACATTCCAAAAAAGGCCCAGTCGTCAAACCCAACATCACAATTTCAAACTAAACAAAATGCCCTTAGAACACATCCAGAACTACACATATCTCGGTATAAACATAAGTAACACTGGGAACTTAAACAAGGCTGTGAACGACCTGAGAGACAAGGCACGAAGAGCTTTTTACGCAATCAAAAAGAATATAAAAATTGACATCCCAGCAGGAATCTGGCTAAAAATAATCCAATCAATTATAGAACCAATCACACTGTATGGATGAACTAGGACTATACCCTCTAATAATTAAAATACAAAAAAGAGCGATTCAATTCTACACTCACCTTAAAAACAGTGATACAGAGACACTCCATCATAAAGCCTTAAGCCATCAAGAGCTGAACCCAGAGAGAAGCCCACTCATCCAACTCATATCAGAACTAACTCTACAACCCAAAACATGCCAAACTGAACCCCAAACCCCAGCCCGACTAAACCAAATCATAAAAACACAAAAAGAAAAATATCTCACACACTGGACGGAAGCAACAGCTCAGCAAAGCAAACTGGAATGCTATCTGTCATTAAACAGAGAATATAAACTGGCAGAATACCTCAAAACCGTATCAGACCCTAAACAAAGAAAAGTGTTGACCATGTACAGACTCAGTGATCACAAGCTCACTGTAGAGACGGGCAGACACAGACAGACATGGACACCAAGAGAAGAGCGACTGTGTCCACACTGCACACAGAATCAAGTGGAAACAGAGCTGCACTTTTTAACCTCATGTCCAAACTACACACACACATCAGAGAAACATTCTTCCCCCAGTTTACAAACTTCCACAAAGACTTCAGCCAGTTTCAACAAAAGGACAAGATTTCATACATACTGGGAGAAAACTCAACCCTGGCTGCAAGATATGTCAAATCCTGTCATGACAAGAGAACGACCAGCACAACACAACAAAACACTGTACAACACACACAAACTGACACTATATGGCAGGATCCTGTCACTCTCACTGAGAACTTTAATCAATACTTTGCTCTTTTTCTACTTGTATTGATATATATAGAGAGATTCTTATATACTTTTATTTCATTTCTATCTTAACCTAGATTGTAAAGAATGTTTATATTTAACCTTCCTGTGCTTTGGCAACGTAAGATTTATTTTTTTCATGCCAATAAAACTTCCACGAACCTGAAGTCCCTTACGAGACCCAGGAAACCAGTAAGCAAATAAACAAAAAACCAGAACAGGTCCCCCTTTAAGACTAGTCTACTTTTCGGCAACAAACTGACAAGATGGTAAGTTTTCGGAAAACAAACCACCAAGGTGTAAGCTAGTACAGTGAATGAGGAGATGCAAGCAAGCCAAGAAACAGCAGAAATAATTGCACCCTCCGGTGGTTCCTGGAAGGGAATGATGTCTGTTTGGGTTGCGATTATTCTTAGAAGACAGATTGGATGAAAAAAATCCAAGGTTGGCTCCAGCAGATCAGATATCTTGATCATAAGCTGAGATCCCTTTGAGTCCCTCACGAGACCCGGGAAGCCAGTGAACAGAAAACTGGCAAGATGGTGAGCTCCCAAAAAAAGATATACCACAAGGTGTAATGTCCACATTTTATTAATTAAGGGAATGCTATTAGCTACAGCAACAAGCAATGCTTTGAAACAACAATCGAGATCATGATTGAGCATCACTTGTAGGTTGGTTCCAGCAGGTCGGATATTTGATCAAAAGCTATAAGCTGAGATCCAAGGATCTCGGGATACCAGTGAGCAGATAAACAGAAAACCAAAATAAGTCCCCTTAAAGACTAGTCTACTTTTCGGCAACAAACTGACAAGATGGTAAGTTTTCGGAAAACAAACCACCAAGGTCTAAGCTAGTACAGTGAATGAGGAGATGCAAGCAAGCCAAGAACCGGTAGCAGTTCAAGGCCGAAACACCCGAGGAGTTTGGGGTAAACTACTGCTGAAGATGTGTCTCAAATATTTCCCTCAGATATACACACGGGGGACTAGACATCAAGGGTCCCCTATCTAAAGCCAAATCTAACACCTAAAGTCAGTAAACCCAAAATGTCTAACACCTAAGGTCAGTAAACGCAGGAAGCCTAACGCCTAAGGTCAGTTAACTTAGAAGGCCTAACACCTAATGGCAGTAAACTCAGAATATCTAACATCATTAAAATTCTAGTCTTTGACGGTAGTCGGGGCCTCAAAGCGCCTCTAATCCATCTATGGCAGTAAACTCAGAATGTCTATACAGTTAAAACACGGCTCTTTGTCATTAGCCAAGGCCTTAAAGTGCCTCTGATCCACCTGATGGCAGTGAACTCAGAATGCCTAACACCGTTGAAACACTGGTCTGTGTCAGAAGCCAGGGCCTTAAAGCTCCTCTAATCCATCGGATGGCAGTAAACTCAGGATGCCTAATACTGTTAAAACACTACTCTTGGTCATAAATCAGGACCTTAAAAACCCTCTAATCCAACCAAAGCCTAAGGTTAATAAACCCAAAGAGTGGCAACCCCTTAACTTATGACTTTGTTTAAACTAAGATTCAGGCTTATTAAATAATGTGACAGAGTAAAGAGGGCCTACAGCAACATCTAGACATCCTGCACACTTTCTGTCAAACATGGGCCCTATCAGTTAACCTTAAAAAGACCAAAATCATGACATTCCAAAAAAGGCCCAGTCGTCAAACCCAACATCACAATTTCAAACTAAACAAAATGCCCTTAGAACACATCCAGAACTACACATATCTCGGTATAAACATAAGTAACACTGGGAACTTAAACAAGGCTGTGAACGACCTGAGAGACAAGGCACGAAGAGCTTTTTACGCAATCAAAAAGAATATAAAAATTGACATCCCAGCAGGAATCTGGCTAAAAATAATCCAATCAATTATAGAACCAATCACACTGTATGGATGAACTAGGACTATACCCTCTAATAATTAAAATACAAAAAAGAGCGATTCAATTCTACACTCACCTTAAAAACAGTGATACAGAGACACTCCATCATAAAGCCTTAAGCCATCAAGAGCTGAACCCAGAGAGAAGCCCACTCATCCAACTCATATCAGAACTAACTCTACAACCCAAAACATGCCAAACTGAACCCCAAACCCCAGCCCGACTAAACCAAATCATAAAAACACAAAAAGAAAAATATCTCACACACTGGACGGAAGCAACAGCTCAGCAAAGCAAACTGGAATGCTATCTGTCATTAAACAGAGAATATAAACTGGCAGAATACCTCAAAACCGTATCAGACCCTAAACAAAGAAAAGTGTTGACCATGTACAGACTCAGTGATCACAAGCTCACTGTAGAGACGGGCAGACACAGACAGACATGGACACCAAGAGAAGAGCGACTGTGTCCACACTGCACACAGAATCAAGTGGAAACAGAGCTGCACTTTTTAACCTCATGTCCAAACTACACACACACATCAGAGAAACATTCTTCCCCCAGTTTACAAACTTCCACAAAGACTTCAGCCAGTTTCAACAAAAGGACAAGATTTCATACATACTGGGAGAAAACTCAACCCTGGCTGCAAGATATGTCAAATCCTGTCATGACAAGAGAACGACCAGCACAACACAACAAAACACTGTACAACACACACAAACTGACACTATATGGCAGGATCCTGTCACTCTCACTGAGAACTTTAATCAATACTTTGCTCTTTTTCTACTTGTATTGATATATATATAGAGATTCTTATATACTTTTATTTCATTTCTATCTTAACCTAGATTGTAAAGAATGTTTATATTTAACCTTCCTGTGCTTTGGCAACGTAAGATTTATTTTTTTCATGCCAATAAAACTTCCACGAACCTGAAGTCCCTTACGAGACCCAGGAAACCAGTAAGCAAATAAACAAAAAACCAGAACAGGTCCCCCTTTAAGACTAGTCTACTTTTCGGCAACAAACTGACAAGATGGTAAGTTTTCGGAAAACAAACCACCAAGGTGTAAGCTAGTACAGTGAATGAGGAGATGCAAGCAAGCCAAGAACAGCAGAAATAATTGCACCCTCCGGTGATTCCTGGAAGGGAATGATGTCTGTTTGGGTTGCGATTATTCTTAGAAGACCAGATTGGATGAAAAAAATCCAAGGTTGGCTCCAGCAGATCAGATATCTTGATCATAAGCTGAGATCCCTTTGAGTCCCTCGCGAGACCCGGGAAGCCAGTGAACAGAAAACTGGCAAGATGGTGAGCTCCCAAAAAAAGATATACCACCAAGGTGTAATGTCCACATTCATTAATTAAGGGAATGCTATTAGCTACAGCAACAAGCAATGCTTTGAAACAACAATCGAGATCATGATTGAGCATCACTTGTAGGTTGGTTCCAGCAGGTGGATATTTGATCAAAAGCTATAAGCTGAGATCCAAGGATCTCGGGATACCAGTGAGCAGATAAACAGAAAACCAAAATAAGTCCCCTTAAAGACTAGTCTACTTTTCGGCAACAAACTGACAAGATGGTAAGTTTTCGGAAAACAAACCACCAAGGTCTAAGCTAGTACAGTGAATGAGGAGATGCAAGCAAGCCAAGAACCGGTAGCAGTTCAAGGCCGAAACACCCGAGGAGTTTGGGGTAAACTACTGCTGAAGATGTGTCTCAAATATTTCCCTCAGATATACACACGGGGGACTAGGCATCAAGGGTCCCCCTATCTAAAGCCAAATCTAACACCTAAAGTCAGTAAACCCAAAATGTCTAACACCTAAGGTCAGTAAACGCAGGAAGCCTAACGCCTAAGGTCAGTTAACTTAGAAGGCCTAACACCTAATGGCAGTAAACTCAGAATATCTAACATCATTAAAATTCTAGTCTTTGACGGTAGTCGGGGCCTCAAAGCGCCTCTAATCCATCTATGGCAGTAAACTCAGAATGTCTATACAGTTAAAACACGGCTCTTTGTCATTAGCCAAGGCCTTAAAGTGCCTCTGATCCACCTGATGGCAGTGAACTCAGAATGCCTAACACCGTTGAAACACTGGTCTGTGTCAGAAGCCAGGGCCTTAAAGCTCCTCTAATCCATCGGATGGCAGTAAACTCAGGATGCCTAATACTGTTAAAACACTACTCTTGGTCATAAATCAGGACCTTAAAAACCCTCTAATCCAACCAAAGCCTAAGGTTAATAAACCCAAAGAGTGGCAACCCCTTAACTTATGACTTTGTTTAAACTAAGATTCAGGCTTATTAAATAATGTGACAGAGTAAAGAGGGCCTACAGCAACATCTAGACATCCTGCACACTTTCTGTCAAACATGGGCCCTATCAGTTAACCTTAAAAAGACCAAAATCATGACATTCCAAAAAAGGCCCAGTCGTCAAACCCAACATCACAATTTCAAACTAAACAAAATGCCCTTAGAACACATCCAGAACTACACATATCTCGGTATAAACATAAGTAACACTGGGAACTTAAACAAGGCTGTGAACGACCTGAGAGACAAGGCACGAAGAGCTTTTTACGCAATCAAAAAGAATATAAAAATTGACATCCCAGCAGGAATCTGGCTAAAAATAATCCAATCAATTATAGAACCAATCACACTGTATGGATGAACTAGGACTATACCCTCTAATAATTAAAATACAAAAAAGAGCGATTCAATTCTACACTCACCTTAAAAACAGTGATACAGAGACACTCCATCATAAAGCCTTAAGCCATCAAGAGCTGAACCCAGAGAGAAGCCCACTCATCCAACTCATATCAGAACTAACTCTACAACCCAAAACATGCCAAACTGAACCCCAAACCCCAGCCCGACTAAACCAAATCATAAAAACACAAAAAGAAAAATATCTCACACACTGGACGGAAGCAACAGCTCAGCAAAGCAAACTGGAATGCTATCTGTCATTAAACAGAGAATATAAACTGGCAGAATACCTCAAAACCGTATCAGACCCTAAACAAAGAAAAGTGTTGACCATGTACAGACTCAGTGATCACAAGCTCACTGTAGAGACGGGCAGACACAGACAGACATGGACACCAAGAGAAGAGCGACTGTGTCCACACTGCACACAGAATCAAGTGGAAACAGAGCTGCACTTTTTAACCTCATGTCCAAACTACACACACACATCAGAGAAACATTCTTCCCCCAGTTTGCAAACTTCCACAAAGACTTCAGCCAGTTTCAACAAAAGGACAAGATTTCATACATACTGGGAGAAAACTCAACCCTGGCTGCAAGATATGTCAAATCCTGTCTCATGACAAGAGAACGACCAGCACAACACAACAAAACACTGTACAACACACACAAACTGACACTATATGGCAGGATCCTGTCACTCTCACTGAGAACTTTAATCAATACTTTGCTCTTTTTCTACTTGTATTGATATATATAGAGAGATTCTTATATACTTTTATTTCATTTCTATCTTAACCTAGATTGTAAAGAATGTTTATATTTAACCTTCCTGTGCTTTGGCAACGTAAGATTTATTTTTTTCATGCCAATAAAACTTCCACGAACCTGAAGTCCCTTACGAGACCCAGGAAACCAGTAAGCAAATAAACAAAAAACCAGAACAGGTCCCCCTTTAAGACTAGTCTACTTTTCGGCAACAAACTGACAAGATGGTAAGTTTTCGGAAAACAAACCACCAAGGTGTACGCTAGTACAGTGAATGAGGAGATGCAAGCAAGCCAAGAACAGCAGAAATAATTGCACCCTCCGGTGATTCCTGGAAGGGAACGATGTCTGTTTGGGTTGCGATTATTCTTAGAAGACCAGATTGGATGAAAAAAATCCAAGGTTGGCTCCAGCAGATCAGATATCTTGATCATAAGCTGAGATCCCTTTGAGTCCCTCACGAGACCCGGGAAGCCAGTGAACAGAAAACTGGCAAGATGGTGAGCTCCCAAAAAAAGATATACCACCAAGGTGTAATGTCCACATTCATTAATTAAGGGAATGCTATTAGCTACAGCAACAAGCAATGCTTTGAAACAACAATCGAGATCATGATTGAGCATCACTTGTAGGTTGGTTCCAGCAGGTGGGATGTTTTGATCAAAAGCTATAAGCTGAGATCCAAGGATCTCGGGATACCAGTGAGCAGATAAACAGAAAACCAAAATAAGTCCCCTTAAAGACTAGTCTACTTTTCGGCAACAAACTGACAAGATGGTAAGTTTTCGGAAAACAAACCACCAAGGTCTAAGCTAGTACAGTGAATGAGGAGATGCAAGCAAGCCAAGAACCGGTAGCAGTTCAAGGCCGAAACACCCGAGGAGTTTGGGGTAAACTACTGCTGAAGATGTGTCTCAAATATTTCCCTCAGATATACACACGGGGGACTAGGCATCAAGGGTCCCCCTATCTAAAGCCAAATCTAACACCTAAAGTCAGTAAACCCAAAATGTCTAACACCTAAGGTCAGTAAACGCAGGAAGCCTAACGCCTAAGGTCAGTTCACTTAGAAGGCCTAACACCTAATGGCAGTAAACTCAGAATATCTAACGTCATTAAAATTCTAGTCTTTGACGGTAGTCGGGGCCTCAAAGCGCCTCTAATCCATCTATGGCAGTAAACTCAGAATGTCTATACAGTTAAAACACGGCTCTTTGTCATTAGCCAAGGCCTTAAAGTGCCTCTGATCCACCTGATGGCAGTGAACTCAGAATGCCTAACACCGTTGAAACACTGGTCTGTGTCAGAAGCCAGGGCCTTAAAGCTCCTCTAATCCATCGGATGGCAGTAAACTCAGGATGCCTAATACTGTTAAAACACTACTCTTGGTCATAAATCAGGACCTTAAAAACCCTCTAATCCAACCAAAGCCTAAGGTTAATAAACCCAAAGAGTGGCAACCCCTTAACTTATGACTTTGTTTAAACTAAGATTCAGGCTTATTAAATAATGTGACAGAGTAAAGAGGGCCTACAGCAACATCTAGACATCCTGCACACTTTCTGTCAAACATGGGCCCTATCAGTTAACCTTAAAAAGACCAAAATCATGACATTCCAAAAAAGGCCCAGTCGTCAAACCCAACATCACAATTTCAAACTAAACAAAATGCCCTTAGAACACATCCAGAACTACACATATCTCGGTATAAACATAAGTAACACTGGGAACTTAAACAAGGCTGTGAACGACCTGAGAGACAAGGCACGAAGAGCTTTTTACGCAATCAAAAAGAATATAAAAATTGACATCCCAGCAGGAATCTGGCTAAAAATAATCCAATCAATTATAGAACCAATCACACTGTATGGATGAACTAGGACTATACCCTCTAATAATTAAAATACAAAAAAGAGCGATTCAATTCTACACTCACCTTAAAAACAGTGATACAGAGACACTCCATCATAAAGCCTTAAGCCATCAAGAGCTGAACCCAGAGAGAAGCCCACTCATCCAACTCATATCAGAACTAACTCTACAACCCAAAACATGCCAAACTGAACCCCAAACCCCAGCCCGACTAAACCAAATCATAAAAACACAAAAAGAAAAATATCTCACACACTGGACGGAAGCAACAGCTCAGCAAAGCAAACTGGAATGCTATCTGTCATTAAACAGAGAATATAAACTGGCAGAATACCTCAAAACCGTATCAGACCCTAAACAAAGAAAAGTGTTGACCATGTACAGACTCAGTGATCACAAGCTCACTGTAGAGACGGGCAGACACAGACAGACATGGACACCAAGAGAAGAGCGACTGTGTCCACACTGCACACAGAATCAAGTGGAAACAGAGCTGCACTTTTTAACCTCATGTCCAAACTACACACACACATCAGAGAAACATTCTTCCCCCAGTTTGCAAACTTCCACAAAGACTTCAGCCAGTTTCAACAAAAGGACAAGATTTCATACATACTGGGAGAAAACTCAACCCTGGCTGCAAGATATGTCAAATCCTGTCTCATGACAAGAGAACGACCAGCACAACACAACAAAACACTGTACAACACACACAAACTGACACTATATGGCAGGATCCTGTCACTCTCACTGAGAACTTTAATCAATACTTTGCTCTTTTTCTACTTGTATTGATATATATAGAGAGATTCTTATATACTTTTATTTCATTTCTATCTTAACCTAGATTGTAAAGAATGTTTATATTTAACCTTCCTGTGCTTTGGCAACGTAAGATTTATTTTTTTCATGCCAATAAAACTTCCACGAACCTGAAGTCCCTTACGAGACCCAGGAAACCAGTAAGCAAATAAACAAAAAACCAGAACAGGTCCCCCTTTAAGACTAGTCTACTTTTCGGCAACAAACTGACAAGATGGTAAGTTTTCGGAAAACAAACCACCAAGGTGTACGCTAGTACAGTGAATGAGGAGATGCAAGCAAGCCAAGAACAGCAGAAATAATTGCACCCTCCGGTGATTCCTGGAAGGGAACGATGTCTGTTTGGGTTGCGATTATTCTTAGAAGACCAGATTGGATGAAAAAAATCCAAGGTTGGCTCCAGCAGATCAGATATCTTGATCATAAGCTGAGATCCCTTTGAGTCCCTCACGAGACCCGGGAAGCCAGTGAACAGAAAACTGGCAAGATGGTGAGCTCCCAAAAAAAGATATACCACCAAGGTGTAATGTCCACACTTCATTAATTAAGGGAATGCTATTAGCTACAGCAACAAGCAATGCTTTGAAACAACAATCGAGATCATGATTGAGCATCACTTGTAGGTTGGTTCCAGCAGGTGGGATGTTTTGATCAAAAGCTATAAGCTGAGATCCAAGGATCTCGGGATACCAGTGAGCAGATAAACAGAAAACCAAAATAAGTCCCCTTAAAGACTAGTCTACTTTTCGGCAACAAACTGACAAGATGGTAAGTTTTCGGAAAACAAACCACCAAGGTCTAAGCTAGTACAGTGAATGAGGAGATGCAAGCAAGCCAAGAACCGGTAGCAGTTCAAGGCCGAAACACCCGAGGAGTTTGGGGTAAACTACTGCTGAAGATGTGTCTCAAATATTTCCCTCAGATATACACACGGGGGACTAGGCATCAAGGGTCCCCCTATCTAAAGCCAAATCTAACACCTAAAGTCAGTAAACCCAAAATGTCTAACACCTAAGGTCAGTAAACGCAGGAAGCCTAACGCCTAAGGTCAGTTCACTTAGAAGGCCTAACACCTAATGGCAGTAAACTCAGAATATCTAACGTCATTAAAATTCTAGTCTTTGACGGTAGTCGGGGCCTCAAAGCGCCTCTAATCCATCTATGGCAGTAAACTCAGAATGTCTATACAGTTAAAACACGGCTCTTTGTCATTAGCCAAGGCCTTAAAGTGCCTCTGATCCACCTGATGGCAGTGAACTCAGAATGCCTAACACCGTTGAAACACTGGTCTGTGTCAGAAGCCAGGGCCTTAAAGCTCCTCTAATCCATCGGATGGCAGTAAACTCAGGATGCCTAATACTGTTAAAACACTACTCTTGGTCATAAATCAGGACCTTAAAAACCCTCTAATCCAACCAAAGCCTAAGGTTAATAAACCCAAAGAGTGGCAACCCCTTAACTTATGACTTTGTTTAAACTAAGATTCAGGCTTATTAAATAATGTGACAGAGTAAAGAGGGCCTACAGCAACATCTAGACATCCTGCACACTTTCTGTCAAACATGGGCCCTATCAGTTAACCTTAAAAAGACCAAAATCATGACATTCCAAAAAAGGCCCAGTCGTCAAACCCAACATCACAATTTCAAACTAAACAAAATGCCCTTAGAACACATCCAGAACTACACATATCTCGGTATAAACATAAGTAACACTGGGAACTTAAACAAGGCTGTGAACGACCTGAGAGACAAGGCACGAAGAGCTTTTTACGCAATCAAAAAGAATATAAAAATTGACATCCCAGCAGGAATCTGGCTAAAAATAATCCAATCAATTATAGAACCAATCACACTGTATGGATGAACTAGGACTATACCCTCTAATAATTAAAATACAAAAAAGAGCGATTCAATTCTACACTCACCTTAAAAACAGTGATACAGAGACACTCCATCATAAAGCCTTAAGCCATCAAGAGCTGAACCCAGAGAGAAGCCCACTCATCCAACTCATATCAGAACTAACTCTACAACCCAAAACATGCCAAACTGAACCCCAAACCCCAGCCCGACTAAACCAAATCATAAAAACACAAAAAGAAAAATATCTCACACACTGGACGGAAGCAACAGCTCAGCAAAGCAAACTGGAATGCTATCTGTCATTAAACAGAGAATATAAACTGGCAGAATACCTCAAAACCGTATCAGACCCTAAACAAAGAAAAGTGTTGACCATGTACAGACTCAGTGATCACAAGCTCACTGTAGAGACGGGCAGACACAGACAGACATGGACACCAAGAGAAGAGCGACTGTGTCCACACTGCACACAGAATCAAGTGGAAACAGAGCTGCACTTTTTAACCTCATGTCCAAACTACACACACACATCAGAGAAACATTCTTCCCCCAGTTTGCAAACTTCCACAAAGACTTCAGCCAGTTTCAACAAAAGGACAAGATTTCATACATACTGGGAGAAAACTCAACCCTGGCTGCAAGATATGTCAAATCCTGTCTCATGACAAGAGAACGACCAGCACAACACAACAAAACACTGTACAACACACACAAACTGACACTATATGGCAGGATCCTGTCACTCTCACTGAGAACTTTAATCAATACTTTGCTCTTTTTCTACTTGTATTGATATATATAGAGAGATTCTTATATACTTTTATTTCATTTCTATCTTAACCTAGATTGTAAAGAATGTTTATATTTAACCTTCCTGTGCTTTGGCAACGTAAGATTTATTTTTTTCATGCCAATAAAACTTCCACGAACCTGAAGTCCCTTACGAGACCCAGGAAACCAGTAAGCAAATAAACAAAAAACCAGAACAGGTCCCCCTTTAAGACTAGTCTACTTTTCGGCAACAAACTGACAAGATGGTAAGTTTTCGGAAAACAAACCACCAAGGTGTACGCTAGTACAGTGAATGAGGAGATGCAAGCAAGCCAAGAAACAGCAGAAATAATTGCACCCTCCGGTGATTCCTGGAAGGGAACGATGTCTGTTTGGGTTGCGATTATTCTTAGAAGACCAGATTGGATGAAAAAAATCCAAGGTTGGCTCCAGCAGATCAGATATCTTGATCATAAGCTGAGATCCCTTTGAGTCCCTCACGAGACCCGGGAAGCCAGTGAACAGAAAACTGGCAAGATGGTGAGCTCCCAAAAAAAGATATACCACCAAGGTGTAATGTCCACACTTCATTAATTAAGGGAATGCTATTAGCTACAGCAACAAGCAATGCTTTGAAACAACAATCGAGATCATGATTGAGCATCACTTGTAGGTTGGTTCCAGCAGGTGGGATGTTTTGATCAAAAGCTATAAGCTGAGATCCAAGGATCTCGGGATACCAGTGAGCAGATAAACAGAAAACCAAAATAAGTCCCCTTAAAGACTAGTCTACTTTTCGGCAACAAACTGACAAGATGGTAAGTTTTCGGAAAACAAACCACCAAGGTCTAAGCTAGTACAGTGAATGAGGAGATGCAAGCAAGCCAAGAACCGGTAGCAGTTCAAGGCCGAAACACCCGAGGAGTTTGGGGTAAACTACTGCTGAAGATGTGTCTCAAATATTTCCCTCAGATATACACACGGGGGACTAGGCATCAAGGGTCCCCCTATCTAAAGCCAAATCTAACACCTAAAGTCAGTAAACCCAAAATGTCTAACACCTAAGGTCAGTAAACGCAGGAAGCCTAACGCCTAAGGTCAGTTCACTTAGAAGGCCTAACACCTAATGGCAGTAAACTCAGAATATCTAACGTCATTAAAATTCTAGTCTTTGACGGTAGTCGGGGCCTCAAAGCGCCTCTAATCCATCTATGGCAGTAAACTCAGAATGTCTATACAGTTAAAACACGGCTCTTTGTCATTAGCCAAGGCCTTAAAGTGCCTCTGATCCACCTGATGGCAGTGAACTCAGAATGCCTAACACCGTTGAAACACTGGTCTGTGTCAGAAGCCAGGGCCTTAAAGCTCCTCTAATCCATCGGATGGCAGTAAACTCAGGATGCCTAATACTGTTAAAACACTACTCTTGGTCATAAATCAGGACCTTAAAAACCCTCTAATCCAACCAAAGCCTAAGGTTAATAAACCCAAAGAGTGGCAACCCCTTAACTTATGACTTTGTTTAAACTAAGATTCAGGCTTATTAAATAATGTGACAGAGTAAAGAGGGCCTACAGCAACATCTAGACATCCTGCACACTTTCTGTCAAACATGGGCCCTATCAGTTAACCTTAAAAAGACCAAAATCATGACATTCCAAAAAAGGCCCAGTCGTCAAACCCAACATCACAATTTCAAACTAAACAAAATGCCCTTAGAACACATCCAGAACTACACATATCTCGGTATAAACATAAGTAACACTGGGAACTTAAACAAGGCTGTGAACGACCTGAGAGACAAGGCACGAAGAGCTTTTTACGCAATCAAAAAGAATATAAAAATTGACATCCCAGCAGGAATCTGGCTAAAAATAATCCAATCAATTATAGAACCAATCACACTGTATGGATGAACTAGGACTATACCCTCTAATAATTAAAATACAAAAAAGAGCGATTCAATTCTACACTCACCTTAAAAACAGTGATACAGAGACACTCCATCATAAAGCCTTAAGCCATCAAGAGCTGAACCCAGAGAGAAGCCCACTCATCCAACTCATATCAGAACTAACTCTACAACCCAAAACATGCCAAACTGAACCCCAAACCCCAGCCCGACTAAACCAAATCATAAAAACACAAAAAGAAAAATATCTCACACACTGGACGGAAGCAACAGCTCAGCAAAGCAAACTGGAATGCTATCTGTCATTAAACAGAGAATATAAACTGGCAGAATACCTCAAAACCGTATCAGACCCTAAACAAAGAAAAGTGTTGACCATGTACAGACTCAGTGATCACAAGCTCACTGTAGAGACGGGCAGACACAGACAGACATGGACACCAAGAGAAGAGCGACTGTGTCCACACTGCACACAGAATCAAGTGGAAACAGAGCTGCACTTTTTAACCTCATGTCCAAACTACACACACACATCAGAGAAACATTCTTCCCCCAGTTTGCAAACTTCCACAAAGACTTCAGCCAGTTTCAACAAAAGGACAAGATTTCATACATACTGGGAGAAAACTCAACCCTGGCTGCAAGATATGTCAAATCCTGTCTCATGACAAGAGAACGACCAGCACAACACAACAAAACACTGTACAACACACACAAACTGACACTATATGGCAGGATCCTGTCACTCTCACTGAGAACTTTAATCAATACTTTGCTCTTTTTCTACTTGTATTGATATATATAGAGAGATTCTTATATACTTTTATTTCATTTCTATCTTAACCTAGATTGTAAAGAATGTTTATATTTAACCTTCCTGTGCTTTGGCAACGTAAGATTTATTTTTTTCATGCCAATAAAACTTCCACGAACCTGAAGTCCCTTACGAGACCCAGGAAACCAGTAAGCAAATAAACAAAAAACCAGAACAGGTCCCCCTTTAAGACTAGTCTACTTTTCGGCAACAAACTGACAAGATGGTAAGTTTTCGGAAAACAAACCACCAAGGTGTACGCTAGTACAGTGAATGAGGAGATGCAAGCAAGCCAAGAAACAGCAGAAATAATTGCACCCTCCGGTGATTCCTGGAAGGGAACGATGTCTGTTTGGGTTGCGATTATTCTTAGAAGACCAGATTGGATGAAAAAAATCCAAGGTTGGCTCCAGCAGATCAGATATCTTGATCATAAGCTGAGATCCCTTTGAGTCCCTCACGAGACCCGGGAAGCCAGTGAACAGAAAACTGGCAAGATGGTGAGCTCCCAAAAAAAGATATACCACCAAGGTGTAATGTCCACACTTCATTAATTAAGGGAATGCTATTAGCTACAGCAACAAGCAATGCTTTGAAACAACAATCGAGATCATGATTGAGCATCACTTGTAGGTTGGTTCCAGCAGGTGGGATGTTTTGATCAAAAGCTATAAGCTGAGATCCAAGGATCTCGGGATACCAGTGAGCAGATAAACAGAAAACCAAAATAAGTCCCCTTAAAGACTAGTCTACTTTTCGGCAACAAACTGACAAGATGGTAAGTTTTCGGAAAACAAACCACCAAGGTCTAAGCTAGTACAGTGAATGAGGAGATGCAAGCAAGCCAAGAACCGGTAGCAGTTCAAGGCCGAAACACCCGAGGAGTTTGGGGTAAACTACTGCTGAAGATGTGTCTCAAATATTTCCCTCAGATATACACACGGGGGACTAGGCATCAAGGGTCCCCCTATCTAAAGCCAAATCTAACACCTAAAGTCAGTAAACCCAAAATGTCTAACACCTAAGGTCAGTAAACGCAGGAAGCCTAACGCCTAAGGTCAGTTCACTTAGAAGGCCTAACACCTAATGGCAGTAAACTCAGAATATCTAACGTCATTAAAATTCTAGTCTTTGACGGTAGTCGGGGCCTCAAAGCGCCTCTAATCCATCTATGGCAGTAAACTCAGAATGTCTATACAGTTAAAACACGGCTCTTTGTCATTAGCCAAGGCCTTAAAGTGCCTCTGATCCACCTGATGGCAGTGAACTCAGAATGCCTAACACCGTTGAAACACTGGTCTGTGTCAGAAGCCAGGGCCTTAAAGCTCCTCTAATCCATCGGATGGCAGTAAACTCAGGATGCCTAATACTGTTAAAACACTACTCTTGGTCATAAATCAGGACCTTAAAAACCCTCTAATCCAACCAAAGCCTAAGGTTAATAAACCCAAAGAGTGGCAACCCCTTAACTTATGACTTTGTTTAAACTAAGATTCAGGCTTATTAAATAATGTGACAGAGTAAAGAGGGCCTACAGCAACATCTAGACATCCTGCACACTTTCTGTCAAACATGGGCCCTATCAGTTAACCTTAAAAAGACCAAAATCATGACATTCCAAAAAAGGCCCAGTCGTCAAACCCAACATCACAATTTCAAACTAAACAAAATGCCCTTAGAACACATCCAGAACTACACATATCTCGGTATAAACATAAGTAACACTGGGAACTTAAACAAGGCTGTGAACGACCTGAGAGACAAGGCACGAAGAGCTTTTTACGCAATCAAAAAGAATATAAAAATTGACATCCCAGCAGGAATCTGGCTAAAAATAATCCAATCAATTATAGAACCAATCACACTGTATGGATGAACTAGGACTATACCCTCTAATAATTAAAATACAAAAAAGAGCGATTCAATTCTACACTCACCTTAAAAACAGTGATACAGAGACACTCCATCATAAAGCCTTAAGCCATCAAGAGCTGAACCCAGAGAGAAGCCCACTCATCCAACTCATATCAGAACTAACTCTACAACCCAAAACATGCCAAACTGAACCCCAAACCCCAGCCCGACTAAACCAAATCATAAAAACACAAAAAGAAAAATATCTCACACACTGGACGGAAGCAACAGCTCAGCAAAGCAAACTGGAATGCTATCTGTCATTAAACAGAGAATATAAACTGGCAGAATACCTCAAAACCGTATCAGACCCTAAACAAAGAAAAGTGTTGACCATGTACAGACTCAGTGATCACAAGCTCACTGTAGAGACGGGCAGACACAGACAGACATGGACACCAAGAGAAGAGCGACTGTGTCCACACTGCACACAGAATCAAGTGGAAACAGAGCTGCACTTTTTAACCTCATGTCCAAACTACACACACACATCAGAGAAACATTCTTCCCCCAGTTTGCAAACTTCCACAAAGACTTCAGCCAGTTTCAACAAAAGGACAAGATTTCATACATACTGGGAGAAAACTCAACCCTGGCTGCAAGATATGTCAAATCCTGTCTCATGACAAGAGAACGACCAGCACAACACAACAAAACACTGTACAACACACACAAACTGACACTATATGGCAGGATCCTGTCACTCTCACTGAGAACTTTAATCAATACTTTGCTCTTTTTCTACTTGTATTGATATATATAGAGAGATTCTTATATACTTTTATTTCATTTCTATCTTAACCTAGATTGTAAAGAATGTTTATATTTAACCTTCCTGTGCTTTGGCAACGTAAGATTTATTTTTTTCATGCCAATAAAACTTCCACGAACCTGAAGTCCCTTACGAGACCCAGGAAACCAGTAAGCAAATAAACAAAAAACCAGAACAGGTCCCCCTTTAAGACTAGTCTACTTTTCGGCAACAAACTGACAAGATGGTAAGTTTTCGGAAAACAAACCACCAAGGTGTACGCTAGTACAGTGAATGAGGAGATGCAAGCAAGCCAAGAAACAGCAGAAATAATTGCACCCTCCGGTGATTCCTGGAAGGGAACGATGTCTGTTTGGGTTGCGATTATTCTTAGAAGACCAGATTGGATGAAAAAAATCCAAGGTTGGCTCCAGCAGATCAGATATCTTGATCATAAGCTGAGATCCCTTTGAGTCCCTCACGAGACCCGGGAAGCCAGTGAACAGAAAACTGGCAAGATGGTGAGCTCCCAAAAAAAGATATACCACCAAGGTGTAATGTCCACACTTCATTAATTAAGGGAATGCTATTAGCTACAGCAACAAGCAATGCTTTGAAACAACAATCGAGATCATGATTGAGCATCACTTGTAGGTTGGTTCCAGCAGGTGGGATGTTTTGATCAAAAGCTATAAGCTGAGATCCAAGGATCTCGGGATACCAGTGAGCAGATAAACAGAAAACCAAAATAAGTCCCCTTAAAGACTAGTCTACTTTTCGGCAACAAACTGACAAGATGGTAAGTTTTCGGAAAACAAACCACCAAGGTCTAAGCTAGTACAGTGAATGAGGAGATGCAAGCAAGCCAAGAACCGGTAGCAGTTCAAGGCCGAAACACCCGAGGAGTTTGGGGTAAACTACTGCTGAAGATGTGTCTCAAATATTTCCCTCAGATATACACACGGGGGACTAGGCATCAAGGGTCCCCCTATCTAAAGCCAAATCTAACACCTAAAGTCAGTAAACCCAAAATGTCTAACACCTAAGGTCAGTAAACGCAGGAAGCCTAACGCCTAAGGTCAGTTCACTTAGAAGGCCTAACACCTAATGGCAGTAAACTCAGAATATCTAACGTCATTAAAATTCTAGTCTTTGACGGTAGTCGGGGCCTCAAAGCGCCTCTAATCCATCTATGGCAGTAAACTCAGAATGTCTATACAGTTAAAACACGGCTCTTTGTCATTAGCCAAGGCCTTAAAGTGCCTCTGATCCACCTGATGGCAGTGAACTCAGAATGCCTAACACCGTTGAAACACTGGTCTGTGTCAGAAGCCAGGGCCTTAAAGCTCCTCTAATCCATCGGATGGCAGTAAACTCAGGATGCCTAATACTGTTAAAACACTACTCTTGGTCATAAATCAGGACCTTAAAAACCCTCTAATCCAACCAAAGCCTAAGGTTAATAAACCCAAAGAGTGGCAACCCCTTAACTTATGACTTTGTTTAAACTAAGATTCAGGCTTATTAAATAATGTGACAGAGTAAAGAGGGCCTACAGCAACATCTAGACATCCTGCACACTTTCTGTCAAACATGGGCCCTATCAGTTAACCTTAAAAAGACCAAAATCATGACATTCCAAAAAAGGCCCAGTCGTCAAACCCAACATCACAATTTCAAACTAAACAAAATGCCCTTAGAACACATCCAGAACTACACATATCTCGGTATAAACATAAGTAACACTGGGAACTTAAACAAGGCTGTGAACGACCTGAGAGACAAGGCACGAAGAGCTTTTTACGCAATCAAAAAGAATATAAAAATTGACATCCCAGCAGGAATCTGGCTAAAAATAATCCAATCAATTATAGAACCAATCACACTGTATGGATGAACTAGGACTATACCCTCTAATAATTAAAATACAAAAAAGAGCGATTCAATTCTACACTCACCTTAAAAACAGTGATACAGAGACACTCCATCATAAAGCCTTAAGCCATCAAGAGCTGAACCCAGAGAGAAGCCCACTCATCCAACTCATATCAGAACTAACTCTACAACCCAAAACATGCCAAACTGAACCCCAAACCCCAGCCCGACTAAACCAAATCATAAAAACACAAAAAGAAAAATATCTCACACACTGGACGGAAGCAACAGCTCAGCAAAGCAAACTGGAATGCTATCTGTCATTAAACAGAGAATATAAACTGGCAGAATACCTCAAAACCGTATCAGACCCTAAACAAAGAAAAGTGTTGACCATGTACAGACTCAGTGATCACAAGCTCACTGTAGAGACGGGCAGACACAGACAGACATGGACACCAAGAGAAGAGCGACTGTGTCCACACTGCACACAGAATCAAGTGGAAACAGAGCTGCACTTTTTAACCTCATGTCCAAACTACACACACACATCAGAGAAACATTCTTCCCCCAGTTTGCAAACTTCCACAAAGACTTCAGCCAGTTTCAACAAAAGGACAAGATTTCATACATACTGGGAGAAAACTCAACCCTGGCTGCAAGATATGTCAAATCCTGTCTCATGACAAGAGAACGACCAGCACAACACAACAAAACACTGTACAACACACACAAACTGACACTATATGGCAGGATCCTGTCACTCTCACTGAGAACTTTAATCAATACTTTGCTCTTTTTCTACTTGTATTGATATATATAGAGAGATTCTTATATACTTTTATTTCATTTCTATCTTAACCTAGATTGTAAAGAATGTTTATATTTAACCTTCCTGTGCTTTGGCAACGTAAGATTTATTTTTTTCATGCCAATAAAACTTCCACGAACCTGAAGTCCCTTACGAGACCCAGGAAACCAGTAAGCAAATAAACAAAAAACCAGAACAGGTCCCCCTTTAAGACTAGTCTACTTTTCGGCAACAAACTGACAAGATGGTAAGTTTTCGGAAAACAAACCACCAAGGTGTACGCTAGTACAGTGAATGAGGAGATGCAAGCAAGCCAAGAACAGCAGAAATAATTGCACCCTCCGGTGATTCCTGGAAGGGAACGATGTCTGTTTGGGTTGCGATTATTCTTAGAAGACCAGATTGGATGAAAAAAATCCAAGGTTGGCTCCAGCAGATCAGATATCTTGATCATAAGCTGAGATCCCTTTGAGTCCCTCACGAGACCCGGGAAGCCAGTGAACAGAAAACTGGCAAGATGGTGAGCTCCCAAAAAAAGATATACCACCAAGGTGTAATGTCCACACTTCATTAATTAAGGGAATGCTATTAGCTACAGCAACAAGCAATGCTTTGAAACAACAATCGAGATCATGATTGAGCATCACTTGTAGGTTGGTTCCAGCAGGTGGGATGTTTTGATCAAAAGCTATAAGCTGAGATCCAAGGATCTCGGGATACCAGTGAGCAGATAAACAGAAAACCAAAATAAGTCCCCTTAAAGACTAGTCTACTTTTCGGCAACAAACTGACAAGATGGTAAGTTTTCGGAAAACAAACCACCAAGGTCTAAGCTAGTACAGTGAATGAGGAGATGCAAGCAAGCCAAGAACCGGTAGCAGTTCAAGGCCGAAACACCCGAGGAGTTTGGGGTAAACTACTGCTGAAGATGTGTCTCAAATATTTCCCTCAGATATACACACGGGGGACTAGGCATCAAGGGTCCCCCTATCTAAAGCCAAATCTAACACCTAAAGTCAGTAAACCCAAAATGTCTAACACCTAAGGTCAGTAAACGCAGGAAGCCTAACGCCTAAGGTCAGTTCACTTAGAAGGCCTAACACCTAATGGCAGTAAACTCAGAATATCTAACGTCATTAAAATTCTAGTCTTTGACGGTAGTCGGGGCCTCAAAGCGCCTCTAATCCATCTATGGCAGTAAACTCAGAATGTCTATACAGTTAAAACACGGCTCTTTGTCATTAGCCAAGGCCTTAAAGTGCCTCTGATCCACCTGATGGCAGTGAACTCAGAATGCCTAACACCGTTGAAACACTGGTCTGTGTCAGAAGCCAGGGCCTTAAAGCTCCTCTAATCCATCGGATGGCAGTAAACTCAGGATGCCTAATACTGTTAAAACACTACTCTTGGTCATAAATCAGGACCTTAAAAACCCTCTAATCCAACCAAAGCCTAAGGTTAATAAACCCAAAGAGTGGCAACCCCTTAACTTATGACTTTGTTTAAACTAAGATTCAGGCTTATTAAATAATGTGACAGAGTAAAGAGGGCCTACAGCAACATCTAGACATCCTGCACACTTTCTGTCAAACATGGGCCCTATCAGTTAACCTTAAAAAGACCAAAATCATGACATTCCAAAAAAGGCCCAGTCGTCAAACCCAACATCACAATTTCAAACTAAACAAAATGCCCTTAGAACACATCCAGAACTACACATATCTCGGTATAAACATAAGTAACACTGGGAACTTAAACAAGGCTGTGAACGACCTGAGAGACAAGGCACGAAGAGCTTTTTACGCAATCAAAAAGAATATAAAAATTGACATCCCAGCAGGAATCTGGCTAAAAATAATCCAATCAATTATAGAACCAATCACACTGTATGGATGAACTAGGACTATACCCTCTAATAATTAAAATACAAAAAAGAGCGATTCAATTCTACACTCACCTTAAAAACAGTGATACAGAGACACTCCATCATAAAGCCTTAAGCCATCAAGAGCTGAACCCAGAGAGAAGCCCACTCATCCAACTCATATCAGAACTAACTCTACAACCCAAAACATGCCAAACTGAACCCCAAACCCCAGCCCGACTAAACCAAATCATAAAAACACAAAAAGAAAAATATCTCACACACTGGACGGAAGCAACAGCTCAGCAAAGCAAACTGGAATGCTATCTGTCATTAAACAGAGAATATAAACTGGCAGAATACCTCAAAACCGTATCAGACCCTAAACAAAGAAAAGTGTTGACCATGTACAGACTCAGTGATCACAAGCTCACTGTAGAGACGGGCAGACACAGACAGACATGGACACCAAGAGAAGAGCGACTGTGTCCACACTGCACACAGAATCAAGTGGAAACAGAGCTGCACTTTTTAACCTCATGTCCAAACTACACACACACATCAGAGAAACATTCTTCCCCCAGTTTGCAAACTTCCACAAAGACTTCAGCCAGTTTCAACAAAAGGACAAGATTTCATACATACTGGGAGAAAACTCAACCCTGGCTGCAAGATATGTCAAATCCTGTCTCATGACAAGAGAACGACCAGCACAACACAACAAAACACTGTACAACACACACAAACTGACACTATATGGCAGGATCCTGTCACTCTCACTGAGAACTTTAATCAATACTTTGCTCTTTTTCTACTTGTATTGATATATATAGAGAGATTCTTATATACTTTTATTTCATTTCTATCTTAACCTAGATTGTAAAGAATGTTTATATTTAACCTTCCTGTGCTTTGGCAACGTAAGATTTATTTTTTTCATGCCAATAAAACTTCCACGAACCTGAAGTCCCTTACGAGACCCAGGAAACCAGTAAGCAAATAAACAAAAAACCAGAACAGGTCCCCCTTTAAGACTAGTCTACTTTTCGGCAACAAACTGACAAGATGGTAAGTTTTCGGAAAACAAACCACCAAGGTGTACGCTAGTACAGTGAATGAGGAGATGCAAGCAAGCCAAGAAACAGCAGAAATAATTGCACCCTCCGGTGATTCCTGGAAGGGAACGATGTCTGTTTGGGTTGCGATTATTCTTAGAAGACCAGATTGGATGAAAAAAATCCAAGGTTGGCTCCAGCAGATCAGATATCTTGATCGTAAGCTGAGATCCCTTTGAGTCCCTCACGAGACCCGGGAAGCCAGTGAACAGAAAACTGGCAAGATGGTGAGCTCCCAAAAAAAGATATACCACCAAGGTGTAATGTCCACACTTCATTAATTAAGGGAATGCTATTAGCTACAGCAACAAGCAATGCTTTGAAACAACAATCGAGATCATGATTGAGCATCACTTGTAGGTTGGTTCCAGCAGGTGGGATGTTTTGATCAAAAGCTATAAGCTGAGATCCAAGGATCTCGGGATACCAGTGAGCAGATAAACAGAAAACCAAAATAAGTCCCCTTAAAGACTAGTCTACTTTTCGGCAACAAACTGACAAGATGGTAAGTTTTCGGAAAACAAACCACCAAGGTCTAAGCTAGTACAGTGAATGAGGAGATGCAAGCAAGCCAAGAACCGGTAGCAGTTCAAGGCCGAAACACCCGAGGAGTTTGGGGTAAACTACTGCTGAAGATGTGTCTCAAATATTGCCCTCAGATATACACACGTGGGGACTAGGCATCAAGGGTCCCCCTATCTAAAGCCAAATCTAACACCTAAAGTCAGTAAACCCAAAATGTCTAACACCTAAGGTCAGTAAACGCAGGAAGCCTAACGCCTAAGGTCAGTTCACTTAGAAGGCCTAACACCTAATGGCAGTAAACTCAGAATATCTAACGTCATTAAAATTCTAGTCTTTGACGGTAGTCGGGGCCTCAAAGCGCCTCTAATCCATCTATGGCAGTAAACTCAGAATGTCTATACAGTTAAAACACGGCTCTTTGTCATTAGCCAAGGCCTTAAAGTGCCTCTGATCCACCTGATGGCAGTGAACTCAGAATGCCTAACACCGTTGAAACACTGGTCTGTGTCAGAAGCCAGGGCCTTAAAGCTCCTCTAATCCATCGGATGGCAGTAAACTCAGGATGCCTAATACTGTTAAAACACTACTCTTGGTCATAAATCAGGACCTTGAAAACCCTCTAATCCAACCAAAGCCTAAGGTTAATAAACCCAAAGAGTGGCAACCCCTTAACTTATGACTTTGTTTAAACTAAGATTCAGGCTTATTAAATAATGTGACAGAGTAAAGAGGGCCTACAGCAACATCTAGACATCCTGCACACTTTCTGTCAAACATGGGCCCTATCAGTTAACCTTAAAAAGACCAAAATCATGACATTCCAAAAAAGGCCCAGTCGTCAAACCCAACATCACAATTTCAAACTAAACAAAATGCCCTTAGAACACATCCAGAACTACACATATCTCGGTATAAACATAAGTAACACTGGGAACTTAAACAAGGCTGTGAACGACCTGAGAGACAAGGCACGAAGAGCTTTTTACGCAATCAAAAAGAATATAAAAATTGACATCCCAGCAGGAATCTGGCTAAAAATAATCCAATCAATTATAGAACCAATCACACTGTATGGATGAACTAGGACTATACCCTCTAATAATTAAAATACAAAAAAGAGCGATTCAATTCTACACTCACCTTAAAAACAGTGATACAGAGACACTCCATCATAAAGCCTTAAGCCATCAAGAGCTGAACCCAGAGAGAAGCCCACTCATCCAACTCATATCAGAACTAACTCTACAACCCAAAACATGCCAAACTGAACCCCAAACCCCAGCCCGACTAAACCAAATCATAAAAACACAAAAAGAAAAATATCTCACACACTGGACGGAAGCAACAGCTCAGCAAAGCAAACTGGAATGCTATCTGTCATTAAACAGAGAATATAAACTGGCAGAATACCTCAAAACCGTATCAGACCCTAAACAAAGAAAAGTGTTGACCATGTACAGACTCAGTGATCACAAGCTCACTGTAGAGACGGGCAGACACAGACAGACATGGACACCAAGAGAAGAGCGACTGTGTCCACACTGCACACAGAATCAAGTGGAAACAGAGCTGCACTTTTTAACCTCATGTCCAAACTACACACACACATCAGAGAAACATTCTTCCCCCAGTTTGCAAACTTCCACAAAGACTTCAGCCAGTTTCAACAAAAGGACAAGATTTCATACATACTGGGAGAAAACTCAACCCTGGCTGCAAGATATGTCAAATCCTGTCTCATGACAAGAGAACGACCAGCACAACACAACAAAACACTGTACAACACACACAAACTGACACTATATGGCAGGATCCTGTCACTCTCACTGAGAACTTTAATCAATACTTTGCTCTTTTTCTACTTGTATTGATATATATATATATAGAGAGATTCTTATATACTTTTATTTCATTTCTATCTTAACCTAGATTGTAAAGAATGTTTATACGAGACCCAGGAAACCAGTAAGCAAATAACCAAAAAACCAGAACAGGTCCCCCTTTAAGACTAGTCTACTTTTCGGCAACAAACTGACAAGATGGCAAGTTTACGGAAAACAAGCCACCAAGGTGTAAGCTAGTACAGTGAATGAGGAGATGCAAGCAAGCCAAGAAACAGCAGAAATAATTGCACCCTCCGGTGATACCTGGAAGGGAATGATGTCTGTTTGGATTGCGATTATTCTTAGAAGAGCAGATTGGATATCTTGATCATAAGCTGAGATCCAAGAGTCCCTCGCGAGACCCGGGAAGCCAGTGAATAGAAAACTGGCAAGATGGTGAGCTCCCAAAAAAAGATATACCATCAAGGTGTAACGTCCACATTTTATTAATTAAGGGAATGCTATTAGCTACAGCAACAAGCAATGCTTTGAAACAACAATTGAGCATCACTTGTAGGTTGGTTCCAGCAGGTCGGATATCGTGATCAAAAGCTATAAGCTGAGATCCAAGGATCTCGGGATACCAGTGAGCAGATAAACCAAAAACCATAATAAGTCCCCTTAAAGACTAGTCTACTTTTCGGCAACAAACTGACAAGATGGTAAGTTTTCGGAAAACAAACCACCAAGGTCTAAGCTAGTACAGTGAATGAGGAGATGCAAGCAAGCCAAGAACCGGTAGCAGTTCAAGGCCGAAACGCCCGAGGAGTTTGGGGTAAACGACTGCTGAAGATGTGTCTCAAATATTTCCCTCAGAAATACACATGAGGGACTAGACATCAAGGGTCCCCTTATCTAAAGCCAAATCTAACACCTAAAGTCAGTAAACCCAAAATGTTTAACACCTAAGGTCAGTAAACGCAGGAAGCCTAACGCCTAAGGTCAGTTAACTTAGAAGGCCTAACACCTAATGGCAGTAAACTCAGAATATCTAACATCATTAAAATTCTAGTCTTTGACGGTAGTCGGGGCCTCAAAGCGCCTCTAATCCATCTATGGCAGTAAACTCAGAATGTCTATACAGTTAAAACACGGGTCTTTGTCATTAGCCAAGGCCTTAAAGTGCCTCTGATCCACCTGATGGCAGTGAACTCAGAATGCCTAACACCGTTGAAACACTGGTCTGTGTCAGAAGCCAGGGCCTTAAAGCTCCTCTAATCCATCGGATGGCAGTAAACTCAGGATGCCTAATACTGTTAAAACACTACTCTTGGTCATAAATCAGGACCTTGAAAACCCTCTAATCCAACCAAAGCTCAAGGTTAATAAACCCAAAGAGTGGCAACCCCTTAACTTATGACTTTGTTTAAACTAAGATTCAGGCTTATTAAATAATGTGACAGAGTAAAGAGGGCCTACAGCAACATCTAGACATCCTGCACACTTTCTGTCAAACATGGGCCCTATCAGTTTACCTTAAAAAGACCAAAATCATGACATTCAAAAAAGGCCCAGTCGTCAAACCCAACATCACAATTTCAAACTAAACAAAATGCCCTTAGAACTGGACGGAAGCAACAGCTCAGCAAAGCAAATTGGAATGCTATCTGTCATTAAACAGGGAATATAAACTGGCAGAATACCTCAAAACCGTATCAGACCCTAAACAAAGAAAAGTGTTGACCATGTACAGACTCAGTGATCACAAGCTCACTGTAGAGACGGGCAGACACAGACAGACATGGACACCAAGAGAAGAGCGACTGTGTCCACACTGCACACAGAATCAAGTGGAAACAGAGCTGCACTTTTTAACCTCATGTCCAAACTACACACACATCAGAGAAACATTCTTCCCCCAGTTTACAAACTTCCACAAAGACTTCAGCCAGTTTCAACAAAAGGACAAGATTTCATACATACTGGGAGAAAACTCAACCCTGGCTGCAAGATATGTCAAATCCTGTCATGACAAGAGAACGACCAGCACAACACAACAAAACACTGTACAACACACACACAAACTGACACTATATGGCAGGATCCTGTCACTCTCACTGAGAACTTTAATCAATACTTTGCTCTTTTTATACTTGTATTGATATATATATATATATATATATATATATAGATTCTTATATACTTTTATTTCATTTCTATCTTAACCTAGATTGTAAAGAATGTTTATACGAGACCCAGGAAACCAGTAAGCAAATAAACAAAAAACCAGAACAGGTCCCCCTTTAAGACTAGTCTACTTTTCGGCAACAAACTGACAAGATGGTAAGTTTTCGGAAAACAAACCACCAAGGTGTAAGCTAGTACAGTGAATGAGGAGATGCAAGCAAGCCAAGAACCAGCAATGAATAATTGCACCCTCTGGTGATTCCTGGAAGGGAATGATGTCTGTTTGGGTTGCAGTTATTCTTAGAAGAGCAGATTGATCATATCTGAACTTTTTAGGGGTTCCAAATATGAAGCGGCTGATAGAACCCTTTAAGGTTCTATATAGAACCGTTTCTTCTAAGAGTGTAGTACACATCTTATAAATGTGGTACGTGCTAAATACTGTAGCATTATGAACAAAGGGGCTTTTTGCAAACCTACAGTTTAATATTACTAGTTACTTTCATCAATGTACTTTTATTGAAAGTGTTGCAATAATAACATTTATTTTATGTATTATATATATTTTTTGTTTAATTTTGTCACTCCTGTCTGTATTAATATGCATAAAAGTACTAGACAGATAGATTCTCTTCATTTTCATAAACAATACATGTTGTTCTAAAGTTTCTGTTATACAAAATCTTTTTATAGGTGACATTTGGTTGCCACTTTAACGTTCTTAGTTGTGGGAAAATATGCAGAACATATTCAGTATAAAATTTGGTACAATTTACTGGTACAATTTGACTGAAATTGTGAACATTTTGTGACTTTGAACAATTGTTTATTAACATAGACCAAAAAATATTATAGAACATGAATAAAGTGATTCTGGGTTCAATCAATATTATAACATTGTTAGCTGTTTTTAATATAAATGGTAAGGGTTATTTCGATACAAAATAGGTATTTGTCTAAAGGTTTGTTTGAGCATGTACACTGTAGGTCTTACTAAACTCCCTATGCAACTTTAGCTTCCATTAACTGTAGCAAATCATAATTTGCATATTCTGCGAAACATGGTAGATATAAACGAAAGCACACCAAAACTAACGCATCATGTTTATATAGCAAAGCAACATGATATTAAACTACTGAGCATGTGTTACAAAATGTCGGATGGTCAGACTTAAACTGTGAACGCATTTATGTGCAGTATAGGTTAATTTTCTTAGTTTATGAATCTTTGGTCACCACAAGAATATCTATAGCAAAATAAGCACAATAACTTAACAAAAATCACAAAACCTAAGGGCTTGACTGAATCTTTTGTAATAAAAAACCTGAACATCAAGCAAACACAAGTATACTACTACAAGACAATTTACTGCAAGACACGATGATTTAAATGACTTTCACTCACCAACGCTAGTAATGCTCTATTAAAGGTCTTATGTGTGTGCTCAATGAATAAGTGCAGAAAAGAAATACAATAATGAGCGAGAGACTTCTAACAACAATAAATGTTTTCAAGGAAAGATTATCATGTGCAGAACAATTATTTATCATATTATAAACCAATCATTTACATCATTGTGTTTACAGACCTGTGAAAAAAATTTTCAAACATATTTCTTTCTCAATAAAAATGAATAAATACAATGACAGTAATATGTAGGATGAAACCATATCTCAAGATTACAAAGGTTTTTAATATAAATATTAATGTTTCTTTCCAGTTGTGTCCAATACTCTTAAATGTGCATTATACAGTACCAGATGCTGTTGATAGAAGTGAATCCTTGACTGTATATTTAAGTGTTTGTGTGTGAAATTGTATTGTCCTACTCCTGATTGAAGGAGGTATTTGTGGTGAGGTTCCGATGTAGATTTGGATTCTGACTATGTCGATTACGGCTTCGAACAGAGGAGAATGTTGTGTCGCATCCTGGAACTTTACACTTGTGGAGAAGTCGAAGGTGAACTGTTTTGTAATGAGCCCTGAATGTACCCTTGTTACTGTAAACTTTCTGACAAATATGACAGGTTATGGGTGATGAGCCATGAGACTGATGACTAAAAGACTGAAGGCAGGGCAGAGATCCAGACACTTCAGCGCTCAGCCCGTCACAGCTCTCATCACTGTCGTCCAGGGGGAGCCCTTCCTCGCTACCTATATCTGAGTCCCAGGAAGAGTGAGCACTTCCTCTGGTGCTTAAATCTAATACAGCTTCATCCTCCAGAGCGCCCTCTGCTGGATCTACTGCTCTCTCCAGTGCTTTACTCATGGGGAAAACCAGGCCTGTACGGTTGCTTCCTTTAAGAATGACAGACATTTGGCTCAGAGTCTCTTTGTCAGGGAAGTCTAGACGATCTCTGAGGAGAGAAGATCTTCTTGAATGATCTTTGGTCAACAGCCTGTGGTGAAGGTTCAGGTTTGCACTGTGTCTAGAAATGAAAAGTAATAACGTTTGAAAAAAGGATTACATACATTTTTTTGTAAATTTACGACATGTATTAATGTATTGAAGCAGTGTATGTTTTTTTGCATTACTTCTAAATTATAACACAGATTCTAATGCATTAACATAGTACTGTGTGTATAGGATGACAGAATGATAGCTACGTGTGCGTGTGTAAGAGTGTTTTATCTTTATGTGCATGCGTGCATTGTCATTTATCTCAAAGGAATAAATTAAAAATTTAAAAAGACTTTTCTTAAATTGAAAAAATGTGTGAACCAAAGGGTTAGGGTTATGTAATTAAAAAATATTTAATCTTATTGTGCTCTGTGTGCTTATTGGCTAATCCTGTAACTGTCTTACCGATCTCTACTTCGTCGAGAAGGAAATGCAGCATTGCAGCCATCCACAGTGCACATGTGCATCTCTTTCAAGTGCACGTTTCTGTAATGCATTTTCACACTGTAAGGGTTTTTGAATGTCTTGTTGCAGATCTCACACGGGTGAGACTGTTCTTCTCTATCGTCTAAGCAGAAGGTCTCGAGGTCACTACAGCTGTCTATACAGTGTTCACTGTGGCTTACAGGGAAATTACTTGACTGGCTGCAGGGTCGGTCTGGCTGTGAACTGCACGGTGTGTCTTCACATTTTGGGGATTTCTCGGTTGAGCTGTGATTTTCTGTCTTTTTTACATTTGCAAGAGAAGAAGATGGCGAGATGATATAACTGTCCTCCTGAGTGAGAAATGTGTTTAGTTCTGTGTTCTGTGTTTTGTGGATGTATCTAAGTGGTGTGGATTGGTTCATAATTTCATAGTCCACAGGTTCGTCCTGTGTTTCTCGACCCATGCTAACACCATGACACTTTTCTGTTTCGCTACAGGGACTAAGGGCTGGACTTTCCTCTGACAACACATCCTCTGCTGCTAGTTCATCCTTCTCTATCTTTATCGGCATGCTGGACTTCCTAGACTTCTTCTTAGGCGCTGGCTCTGAACTAGTCTCCATGTGACTGGCATTGATTGCCACAGAGGAGGACAGAAGTGGGAGCGAGGGCAGGTTGCCCGGCGTGTGAGCCAGTTCCGCTGGGGTCACCAGGCTGCGGTAAAATGGAAGCACAGGCTGCACAGTCTTGAGGTTGGGAAAGAGGATTCCACTCTGGCCAATGCCAGAGAAAGAGCTGTGCACTTTGGGCTCTTGGTTGCGGATTACAAAACTAGAAACTGTCCTCTGGCTACCTGGGCCAGAAGTGAACTCTCTTTTGTCATCGTCATCATCATCGCCGTCCCCGTCCTCCTGTCTCGGGCTCAGGCCACCCCGCAGGTCCTTGTCTCGATTATTGCGGTTCATTGGCATGTGGAGCCGTGGATTTGGATTGGCGCTGTGTCGGTTCCGACTGCGCAAAGAGCTGAACACCATGTTACAGCCTTCAATGGTGCATTTGTGTTTGATCTTCAAGTGAACAGCATTGTAGTGTATCTTCAATGTGCCTTTATCGTAGAAGGTTTTTTCACAGGCACTGCAGAATACACGACCTTTTTTCATGGATCCGTTCTTCTCTGCACACCTCATCTTGTTCTCCGGGGACATCTGTGTGATTTCAGAAGTGATGGAAGGCGTGCATGGGGTGGAGGGCGAGGAGTTTCCACTAACATTGAACTCTTCTGATTCCATTTTTGTAGATTCTGTGTCCATCATCACCTCTGCCCTGACGTGGCCCGCGTTGAACGGAGCTGTGGCATCAAGGCTTATTTCTGTAGTCTCGTGTTTGGTTTGTGCCTCCTGGCAGCCGGAATCATTGCAAGAGCTCAAGAACGGCGCCGGAACGGAATTCAGCAGTGGTAGCATAAGAGTCATACTGTTCACTAGTGTCTCAAAGTGGTGTCCATTACTACAACTGGGTGCCTCGGCTTTAGCCGGGAGCCGCACAGAACGCTGCGTGCTGCTTTCGATGAAGCTGCGGATGTCAGAATTGGTTCTGGTGGTTGGAACGACAACTGCCTGTCCCTCTTTATCCTGCAGAGCCATCAGCTCCACAATGGATTTTGTCTCTCCAAAACGCAGGAACTGCTGCAGCGTAACAATCTCCTCTTCAAAGGTCATTATGGCCCAGCGGTCCAATACCTTTCCGGCCACATCCTACACACACAAGGAATATAACTTAAATTATGATTTTTTTGCATGTCAACCCTAAAATACATAACTCATGACAGACTGACAGCATTGCTAAATAACAAGTCATCTATACAACTAATGCATGTGGACTTAAGAGCTCTAATTACTGCAGCACAGTGACTCATTTCTTTTCATTTAGATGATGCGGGTTTCCCTGTCAGAGTGGGAGGGGAGGGAGGACATCAGAGAGGAACTGGGTGAGTCTTTCAGTCCGCCTGTAATCATTCTTGAGTGCCAGCAGGCTTTGAAAGTCCTACAGCAGCTTCATGTTGTAACCAGAATTAATATTTCATCATACAGCATTCATCTGGTGCTTTAACTTTACATTCTTCACCAGAGGAACTACCATGAACCTGAATACTTAATAAGCAAACAGAACAAAAAAAATCTTGGTGGGTCATAGTGGGCTTTGGAGGAGAAGTGTATAAGCGCAGGTCATTAATTACCATCTCATATCGAAATATGTTTACCAGTAAATATAACAGATCAGCCGCTCACCTGCAACACATAACCACGAATATAGTCCTGCAGAGTCCAGTCCAGCGCGTTCAGTATCTGAATGACCTCCTCCTGCTTAAGGACGCTGAAAAGTCTGTCCAACAAGATCTTCAGACGCACTGGGATTGCTTGAGTCCCATAAAGCATCAAACTGCAGATATCGAACACCACGTTGGAGTGAACAATCTCCACCTGGCTTCCCTGATACATGTGATGGACCTTTAACTTACTAAGAGCTGTAAAACAAACAAAAGATATCGTGTGATATTCTATCTGAGTAATGGATGTAAGGGCATTTTAAGGATTTGATCAAATTGTTGTCATAAATATGTTGTATATGTATTTCAATGCCAATGTTCTATACAATTTTACGCATGTTTACATGATTACAAACAATGTTGTAAAAATGTAAAAAACGTTTAGTGTTAAATGTAACAATGTATGTGAAACTCACCGTGGGTGACCCAACCATGCTTACAATGCTCACAAAGTCTGCGTCTCAGTTTACCTGGCTTGAAACTGTCGCAATTGCAGTTGACTACCGTGCAGCAAATAGCCTGTCCAAAACACACAATCATAAAATGATATTAAGGCAAATTCTGTGCTACAATGTGCAGTTTCCTCACTGGTAGAACACAGATGCACAAGCATATACACAAAAAATATTCACATGGGATCCAAAAGAGGGTATTTTTAGTTTTAACCGATATTTTGAAAAAATAAAATAATCCTGACAGCATGTTTTCAAATATGCCTGCAAGTCATTGACCATATTACCTTTTTTTGACACATTTTCTAGATGTGTGGAATTCTGGAAACCATGGATCATCAGGTTTCATTTCAAGCATTTTTTTATTTGATTATTTTACACTTTTTACATTCATATTTAATTATGTCATTTAATTATATCAACACATAGATATTACACATAGAAACCCTCATGATGCTGAAATCTTAAAAATCTACAGAAGTATATATTTTAAAAACAACATGATCTACAATTTAAAAAGAAAGAAAGAAACCATCACAGATCTTATATTTCCTTTTGATGTAATGATTTGAAAAAAAACAGCAAACTGTAGTTACACAAAAAAATTACCAAGTATCCAAACATTTACATTCAACACTCTCAGTGTGTGTATTTATGTAGCATTTTTATATTATAAATGTGACAAAAATATACACAAAAATATTGTTCACAATAACAGAAAACATCAAACAATTTAGTCTCTAAACAGAAATAATTATTTGTCTTTTTAACTCTTTGCTGATTTTTTATTTTTGTTGCTGTGTTTTTTGAAGTATATGTATATGAAGTATATGTAATACCAATTTCAATAAATTGAAATAGATTCATTTTGAACAAACATTTTAAATAAATTCTGATTTTCAGATATGATTTTTTTCACATATACATGAAATTCATAACATTAATTTCACACGTGGCATTAAATCTTAATCTGCTAATCACATTGTTTTTAAATAAATAACAGTTTATTTTTAAGTTATTATTTGCTCCCAGAACTACAATGTAAAAATATGAGCAGCAGTGTCAATATTATTGTAAATGTCTTTATATTTGTGATTTTAAATAATTTGCTTTTTAAAGATGTCCTATGCATTTTGTTCTATTTTGCCTTCAAGCATTTTATGTAAAGCACTTTGAATTACCTTGTGTATGAAATGTGCTATATAAATAAACTTGCCTTGCCTTGCCTTAAATAACAGGAATAATTTCACGTCATTAGATGTCACAGTTAGGCCTGTAGCACCAAACAGCAGTGACAGATTATCATAAGCGTAATAAACCACGCAAATAAACAAATACACATGCACATGTACACACCCGCTCCACACACACACACACACACACACAAAGGATTCACGGCCCAGGGCCATTAACTCTGTTTGCCCGCCCAGAAACAGAGTCTTGTCCCACTGCAAGACACAAGCTCTTCACCGTTGGGACAGAGATCTCTAGAATACTTTGACTGCCAGGAAGTGAAATTGCTTAAAGTGGAATTTGTTGTCCATGAAGAAACATCTTCCACTGAGTCTTTATGAACACTAATTCATAAAGTTATTAGAAACACTAATAGACTTTTCCTTATGTTTTAATCCCTTTTTTTTGCTCATGCGCACACGTCTACTCAGCATGGCTAATTGTTGCATTATGGCTGTAACAGACCAATACCTCTGTCTTGAATTACATTCCATTGGGCGTCCAGACGAGGCATTTTAATTCAACAATAAAGTTCCTCTTAAAAGATCTAATTGGCAAAATGCTGCATTCCCTAAAAGACCCGTTTTAACACCATTTATTATATTATATAATATATATATTTATTATAACTTCATATTTCAGCATTGAAAAATAATTAAGCTACATGAAAGTTTCTCAAAATTATATACACACAGCGCAGAGCAAAGTAGTTCCTGAAATGAACAACTTTTAAACATGGTTTTCCTTAACTTTTTAAGTGTCTCTTAATAACGAACAATCCACATCCCATGTTCTTATTTAATTTCTTTAAAAGAAAAGTTCTTACCTCAGACATTTTGATCAGACTGAAGTTCCTGAGCAGTTAGCCATTCCAGCAGAATCTCTTGTCTGTACAAGTTCTACAGCGAGAGATCCATCACTCACAGCGCAGTCTCACACACACACACACACACTTTCTCCTACAATCGACAGACTCACTGCTGTGTGTCCACAGGCCCATGTGAGTGAGTGAGTGAGTGAGTGAGTGTAAGTGTCCGGGATGAGTGTGTGCCGGGCGCTGGAGAGAGGAATGAGACCCTCCCACCCGCCTCACCTTAGGAGCTCTAACACACACACACCCTCCCCCACCGGGTGGCGGGCCAGTCCCCTCACAGCTGGCTGGAAGAGGGCATGACACGTGTCTCACACAGAGATTTGATCAAAAGGAATCACAAAGGCTAGAAGCTCCTAATGCAGTCAGGAGAGACAGTCTCTCTAGCTCACCTCTCTCTCCCCAGCAGTTGAGTAATGCATTAAATCAATGCAGCCCAGCACAAGACACACTCAGGCACTGAATAGTGTGTGTGTGTGTGTGTGTGTGTGTGTGTGTGTGTGTGTGTGTGTGTGTGTGTGTGTGTGTGTGTGTACGTGCGAGTGCGAGTGCGAGTGCGAGTGCGCGTGTGTGGCTTTAACAGCCTCTGATCAAATTCTGCAAAGCCTTTTGCTCACCACAATCTTGTGTTCAAAATATCTTTCAATCTTTCTAAATATTTGTTTGTGAAATAATTTAAATGAATTTCTAGTGTACCTTACCAAAGTGCTTTGCAGTAACTACATTCAGAAATGCTATTCTATCTCATTCTGTGTGTGGAAATACATGATTGCATCTAAGGTGCTGATGAGTTGATATTAAATTAAGGTTCAAATGAAAAACTTTTTAATACATCAATTACACAGCAGGTAAAAACATGCTGTGTTTAATCCATTACCGAGCAGGTTTTAACAGGTTTTCGCCTGTTTAGCTCTCAGAGATATGAACATTGCCGCTCTGTGACTACGAATTTACAAGCAAAACGACAGGAGCTGTTGCTGTGTAACTAATAAAGCTTGAAATATTCAGTTAAATCTGTATTACTTACAGGAGATCAAAGCTTTATTTGTAAGAGGCAAATTTTATGAAGTCACACATGGGAAGTTCTCACTCGTCCAGGGAGACCCAGAGGATGCTTATCAATTTAACATGCGGAAATTGGCTGGATTGCAGCACTGCTGTTTGTAAGATTTGAAGCTTTTTAAAAGGCAGAATCCGTTTTGCTGGTTCTTCAGCCTCAGGCTGTGGTCTGCAGTCAGTCTGACACTGAGCACTGGTTCATACTGGTAGATTCTTGTTTGCTAACAGGGACCGTATTACATGAAAACAAACACATGTTCTTCTGCAATAAATTCTCTATTAGAATTCTCTAACAGCAAATGTATTTTAATTTTTTTTTTAAGTGTAATAATATTATATGTTTTTAATATTATGCTGTACATGTACATTAAAAGATTTCAGAGAGACAAAGAATAACTGCCCACCGTTATTTTGTGATTCTGCTTAACCAGGACATATAATGATGCACTAGATGGAACATATCCGTTACAACCATATCTTTTTAATATAAAGAGTTTAGGGGTAGGGGTTAAGTATAAAATTCAGACCACTTCTGATGTGTGTGTGCGCGTGTGTGTCAGTACAATGCAGTCAAAACATTTTACATCTTAAATTGCAGTGGTATCGGGAAGCGCGTGTACAGAACCTAACTCAACAAAGCATGTTAAATAAGTTTTCTGGATGAATAGTGCTTTAATGAGGATCCTTTTAATCCAAAATGATACGAGTAAAAGCTTTGTGCCTGCAGAGAGTACTTCAAAAAACTGATGAGAGCAGCTTCTATCTCATAGTGCCTCTAAAAATATTGTCTTTGAACAAGCTGTAGGCCATGTAAGCCATGAGAAGTCCTCATATTCTAACCTAACTTTCAGAGAGATGTTACGTCAGATAGTTGTGGAGGAGCAGGGTGACTTCTGACCTCTCTCATCTCTCTGCTCACAGAGGAACAGAAATGGGCTCCAGGCGAAGCACTGACAGATGTGTGTAGAGACAGAACCCCAAACCTTAATCCAAACCCCAACTCTAAGTGAACACTTTATTTCAGATCAACAGGACGTTGAAGGTAAAGTGACAGCCATACTGTGCGTGCATGCATTTGTGTGTTAGGTCGCTAGAGAGAATTAATAAAGTGTAACGCATATCAGTTCCAGTCTGCAGTGTGTGTGCGTGCGTGCGTGCGTGCGTGCGTGCGTGCGTGTGTGCGCGCGTGTGTCTCATCACCAGTCTGCTATTGATCAGTTCAGTCCACATTAAGGAGAGATGCTTTTATGATAATCTGCTGTTGTCCATGTAATAGCTACATTAGACACGCTGCTGCACATCGGACACCTGTTTGGTCTCTTTAGAATTACCGTTTGCATTACAACACAGTTTAATGGCCTTTTAAAAGGGGAGGGGGGTGGAAAACTTTCCAGAAGTTAGAGAGCACTTCAGAAAGCCATCAGTAGATGAATGATAGAGTGATAGATGAACAAGCACAGTGTAGGTGGGACACATACGCTGCCAAAAGCATACTGACAATACTTACGCTGTCTTTCTTCCATAATTTCATTTGTCAGTGTCAACTAGAATTGAAACTCTGTGCTCTTAACAATGTTAAAAATTAACCTGTATTTATAATATAAAACCTACACGTAATGCACAGAGAGAGAGAGATAAAAAATATATAGGCTAATATTTAAAGAGAGAAAGAATATAGCAGAATATAAAGAATAAATTGAGATCTTATGACTATACGGAGATGTAGAAGAAAATCTAAAGGGAAAGATGTGAGAAAAGAGAGAGAAATTGAGAAATGGAAACAGGCACCTGGACTCCATCAGTTTCAGCAGTGTAAATATCCCCTGCATTCCTGCTGCCATGCTGGCCTGAGAGGTCAGAGGTCATGATGACAAACGCATGACCCAGGAGCCCTGTGAAGAAGCTTCTGGAATCTTTCAGCAGGGACAGCGTTCAGTTTTACCAGGCAAACACTGCACACCCATGCGCCCAGCGGTGCACCCTGACTAACACACACACACACACACACGCACACACACACACACATACACACACCAGTCAGTGTCGCTATCACTCACAATCGCACACACAATCCTCCCTTTTACGTGCCTGCCTTTCACAGACAACAAAACAATTATACACAAAATATTTATAATATTTGTTTAATAATTAAAGTGAGGTTAACACATTAAATACAAGTGAATGCATTATGATCTGGAAACAGGGTCGTATATGATCCACCTAACCTACCCTTAAATGGCCAAACTAATAAACAATAAGCAAAACATTTCTCCTCCTATGTGATAGCAGATTTTTCCATTATAAAAATATTTAAAATAATTGATGATTCGAATTCATTCAAATTCTAGCGGAAAATCCAACCTGTCACACAGACAGGGGTCAGGGTAGATTGCAGGGTGCCATTATACAAGTGTGTGGACGTGGGCTGCTTTATGTCAGTATGGGGGTGTATTTGATGTTTCGTGCCTGTGTCCTCTAGACTCTTCATTAAACTCACTTCACTGCTTGATTCTTCAGTAACACTCGTGACCCTTTTCCTCCCTCCACCTGCTAACATACACTACGAGAGATACAATCTTCACAATGTGTCGACTATGTGGAAAAATGTACATTTACTTGATCAGATAGTTGTGTTTTTTCTGTCCAGTCTATGGTTAAGGTCTTATCTAATAGCAGAAACAGTAGAAACATTCTAAAGGGTTTTGTAGAAGCTGAAGATACAATGCTGGGTTATCTGTGGTAGTTATCTGTTGATCACAAACGCAGGCATGCGCAGCCCTAGGCAGCTGATGTATGTTGGGGCTTGCAGGTGTGAAAGTTGCTCTTTGTCATGAGATGTCCATGTCACTATTTAACATACCTGTGATGTTTTCCTGTAAAAACCTTCCCTTTGCTTTTGTCATGACCAATTAGTTGAATGCAGGCAGCCATTATAAGATCATCAACTGTGTGTGCGATTGCACATTTGTGCCTGACGTTCGCCTTTAAGGGCTGAGGGGGTGACAGAGAGGGCGGGGGGTGTCGGGGTGGAATTAGAAAAGCATGTGGTGTCTGAATTAACTGTGAGACAAATTCACATGCTTCCTGCCACACTGCAGATGCCCCAGCATCACACACACACACACACACACACACACACACACACACACACACACACACACACACTGAGACCTCACATGCCTCCCATGAGACATGATTCACCTGAAGAAGCCAAGCGCTGCCAGATGTGTGTGTGAAATGGCCAGGAAGCCATGGACACACACACACACACACACACACAATCATATAGCAACACATATGCACACAAACTAACCCTGTCTCACCAACACTGTAAGCAGCATATGCTTTCAGTCAAGGGTGGAAAACGCAGGCACCAGCACATGCCAAAAGTCTTTCAAGCATCAGACTGCAGCTTAGTGCACTGATCCCGCTAGTCAGCAGATACATGTCACCGTCCAACAAGTCAAGGCTGGTTTAACTATAAAACAGCTTAGGGACCTTGTCCAGACACCCAACCCTGGCTAGCAAAATACACCTCTCTTTTTCACTCCCGGAATGCAACACTCAAGATGAGAGAGTCCCACATGTCCCACCTGAAAAAGCCCTGAAAGAGAAAGAATCAACTGGAAGTTTAGAGGACATTTGTAGGTTTGAATGAGTGGGAAATAAAGACAGGCAGGGGTGTAGATGTGCAGCGTCACACATGTGGTGCCTCACAGATGGACATGAAGTGCAGGAGCTGGAATGTCGATGTTGCACAATGAGTCGATTGTTTAGCGGTGATACGTGTCTGAGCCAAAGACACACCTGCCTGAACGCCGCCGCAGCTCTGACACAACTAGAGCAACGTCTATCAGCAGTCACACACACAAAAGCCATTTACTCCGATACAATTGTCCCACCCTGAGGATTTTCCCAGATCACGCTCATGTCTGCATAAAAAAATCTTTGAGCTCGATAAGAGTTACGATCACTCATCATTCTCACAACACAACACTCTATTTGTTTACTGCAGCGAACAGAACATAAACATAAACACACACACTATAAGACTTTGTTTCTTTAAAAAATCAGCGTGGTCTGGAAATCTGCTTGTTATTTTGCACTTTTTATGCAAACATGATTCAAGATTCATGTGAGGATAGAAGATGTAATGAAAACTAGTCAAGACAAAAGTAAAAAAAACTTAAATATGTATGACAAAGGCTGTGAGCTGTAGACGAGCATTAAGTTTTATTTACAACATCATCACACCTACACCGGCAGCACACATGTTTTTCATGTACAGAAATATAAAATAGATTCTAAACTCTCAAGGTGAAGTTCTAAAGTTTGAGATACAGAATGTGACTGAATCTGTGCTGCCAACATGTTCTGCCTGAGACCAACGTTTCAGCATTTATTGTGTTTATTGTCAGAAAATAGATGTTGGTTAAAGCGGTATGCAGTATCTCTGAGGTAAAAAGCTCTCTCTCTCTTTTCTTCTGTCAGATGAGCTGAAGGAAAATCAATAGACTCTGGTGTAATGCCTGTGATAGCATTGCTAATCTGGAGTTAGCATTAATCTTTCACACACTCAGAGAGCTTCATTGTCTCTGCCAAACAGAAAAACTCAAGTCAGTCTGCAACATTACCAAAACTATTTTTGTGTTCTCTCGTAATCGCAAACTTAACCAAATGTCATTTATTTCTGACTGAAGTTGAAAAAGAAGCTAGCGTAAGTGCGTGCGTGTGCGTGTCCCCCCACACACTGAATCATAATCTCTCAATTTATGAGGAATTCTGTGTTTACGGGACAGTTTCCATGTTTTTGTTCCATGACATTAGAGGAGCGTAAATCAGCCGTGCGACGGCTCTGGCTGGTACAGGAAGAGAAGCTGCTCTTAGAAACACCCACATTCTCAACCAGATGTGCTTTATAAACCCCCCCACTCAAGCCACCCACCCACCCACCATCCCCCAGCACACTGACACCAAATATTCTCTCCTTTTTTTTGAGTCAACCTGACCATGAAGAATGTGAAGATAAACACGTCAACTTTACAGCCATACACTCAATGTACAATTCAAATGAAATTAATTGAGTTCATTGCAGGTTTGATCATCATTAATAATTCTCTTTGTTTTCTTGCAGGACTTCAAGGTCAATATGTTTATTCTGTCTTGTTTCTGAAATGCATCAAAGACCTTCTATTTGAATTTGAACAGGAGCAATGATAAGCAATGATTCATTTACTTAACCTTAAATGTTGTAAGAATAATACATTGAAACCTTGAGATTGAATCACATAAGTATTACTAAATGTTTTTGCTTCCTGCTGAACATTTTAGATGTGTGTGCATCTAACCACAGGATAATGATGTTATTTGAAAATGCACTTTAAAGAGAAAAAATTACTGAAATACACATTTTATATGAAGAAACATGTTTTGTGTTTTTAACGATTGCTTACACACTTAAATTAAAAATAACACACAGTTAGTGAAAATATATGTGTGTTAAATATCAAAACTATTATCAATTATGAGAACATTTTCAGCCTCACACTTTTTGCAAAACACTAAACACACTGCTCTACATTAGACACAGAAATCTAACATGATGCCATGTGTTTGCCATTCTAAGACACTGCTTTCCAAAATTCTACAAATATGAACCAATTAATCAAACAGTGCCTTTAGGTGTGCAAACAATTAGGTGCTTAACTGTAAATTCAGCAATCAGGTGTAAGCACTATAAAAAGGTAACAGGTGAATTTACCTGTCTTCAACAAAAATGTAAGGCAATGTCAGAGGAAGAGTGAGGATGAGAGGGGGAGACCGTGAAGGAAGAGGGATAGAGGGAGGAAGAGGTAAAGGTAGAGGTAGAGGTAGACCTGGAGTAGGATGTGGCCAAAGAAGATGGGGACAAAATTTATCAGATGCAATTCGAGCAACCTTGGTTGACCATGCTGTATACCATGGGTTGACACTGAGAGAGGCTGGACAGAGAGTTCAGCCCAACCGTAGCAGGTATACTGTTGCTACAATAATTCAGACATTTTGACAAGAGCACAGGTTAGAAAAATTCTACAGTATAATATAGTCTTGACCTCCATCAGTAATATTTGGTACCATTCACGGTGTTCCCTGTTTGAATCAATGTATTGTGTGCTGTCCTGTGAAATTTACCATAAAATGTGTTTTGATTGATCTAAATAGAATTGCGGGTCGAGAATGTAGAGAAGTTACAAGCGAGAGCTATCATAAACATGGTTTTAGCTAATAATGCGATACGTTTTAAGAATTTCAGACAAACATTCTGGATGGCCACACAGTTTTCAATCATGTCCATCAGGTCTCTCTGTTAACACTGGAACAAATACTTAAAAAACATCACATGCAGATGAAACAACTGTACCGAGTGCCATTTGAAAGAAATTCTGAAAGAGTAGAAGACCTACGGCATGAATATGTGGAGGTAATGTACACTACAGAACTCGACTGTATGAACCATGTGTGTACCATACGGTACTAAAACTTGGTTTTGTAAAATTATTGTAAAGTTTCAAATGAAGTGATTCATTTTGTAAAATATCTGAGATGTTCTGCTAATTGTGTGTGTAGATGTGTAAACCGTATGTAGTGTTTTGAGAAAATTAGCCTTGTTTCTAAAATCATGCCTAAGCATGATCTTTTTGGAGGAAAATCTTGTTCCGGATATCAGCACTCAAAAACTTCTAGACTTATTAATCTTTAATAAAAATAGGTTTGAAACCTTTTAAAAACTGATGATAAGATTGCTGGCACATTTAAATAAGTATTTAAAAAAATTAAATTTAAGAAGCTGGTGAAAACATTATTCTGGTGTTGTGCGTGCGTGTGTCCAGACAGGCAGTAATTGGAGGCATGCAGATATTGCGAGCTGCTGCTGCTGCTCAGATGATTCAGTTCAGACTCACTGGTTCAATCGTGTCATTCCACCTGACCGCTGAGCGTTTGTTGCCTCAATGCTACTTCATTGCTCTTATGAGCGATACACCCCGAGCAGCTTGTCATATGTACTACATCAGAGCAGATCATCCAACCTGCCGTCTAGTCACATGACTGAAGCCACGTGCACCTCCACATCTCACTACGGCCTGTTGCTTTTAGATTTGTTTTAGCTTCACGAAAACATTTTGTATTACATTTTCATGAACTAAAATATAAAGAGAAGAGTTATTTATTTATTTTGGTTGTACTACTAGTGTAGTTAATCTATATAGAGAACAAGCATTGTGTTTCTGCTTGAATCTCTGAAATCAAAATACAGTAATAAACTGATGAACTAAATATTTAAAATTTTTGTAAGTGCCTGCAGTTTTTTTATTTTAATGGACTTTTTCACACAGTGCACTGTGTGTTGAAGCAAATGCATTCATTGTGACTCTGTGTTTTTCTTTACTTTACTTTACTTTCCATTTTCTTTCTCAGTGCATCCGGGTTGAGCTTTAACAGGAAGTCCCGGTTCCTGTCACCGTCTGTCTTGTCACCCAAACGTCATATATAAAGACAATTTATGGTGCTCAGTGTTTGCACAGTAATGTTAGATACAATGTCTAAGCAATACACTCCTAATGTTCCTTCTTCTCAAAGTGACCGTGTTTGTATCTAAAGCTCTATACTCGCTGTGCTGGAGTGCAGCTCTGTCTGCTCGTGTCTGGACCGAGAGAGGTGTCAAATCACTTAATGTCTTTTTTAAAATAGACTTTTCAAAAGACAAAATCGATACCATGAAGCAGAGAAACCTGACCCTGTGCTTGACATTAAACCTCTTTTTACTGAACATCGCTGTCACAACTGACAGCGCAAGAGAAAAGTGACTTCGTATACTCGCAGGTGATTTCATCTGCAGGGATTGGTGGCTGAAAGCGAAAGTTTTCACATTAACCAGATGAGACACTGGAACATTCACATTCATGAAAAATTTCCTGTGCTCGATGTCGAGATGCAGGCGGGGAGAAAGGCCATGAGCTTCTGGACGGTTGCGGGGGGTTAACGTGCATTTGCATTAGCGTGTGGCGTGTTGCCCATAGGGCTGGATGTTGGCAGAATAGCACTTAAGCAGGATCTCGAGTGGCAGATCGTAATGGGAAGGCAGACCGGTGGCCACCAATAACATCTCACTACCCACAAGGCTTTGCATCAGAGGAGATGCTCCGAGTGAAGCTGAGGGCTCTGAGTGGACGATTAGATGATGGCAACCAGCAAGAGGAAAATCTCTAAGACAGCTGTGAGCTGCAGTCGCATGCTAATGACACTTCTGTGATTTGTTCTCATATTAAGGCCAATAAGCCTTTAGCACCTCAGCTGACCTGAGAGCAAACACAGGACAGAGAATCTTCTTCAATGTTTGAAGCCTGTAAGGCTCCAGTTCATGCTGTAATGGACAGTTCTGCATATGTTTCCTTCATTTATTAGCTTTCATTTCTAGGTTTGCAGGCATATTTTGAGATGGTGATTCTTGCCTCAGTGGGGTCACCGCAGCGCCGGGCTAAAGCCCCTCTGGAAAATATATTTTTCACTCTCATAGTCAGATCAAAGCGTGTACACAAAGATCAAAGAGTGCAGACATGCATCTCCAGTCATATCTGTGTTGTATACATGAATGCTGAAGGCACTAAAATCAAATAGATTTACTTGAAATATATATGTTTTGTGTCACTTTTGAAGCCAGGGTATAATTTCAAATTTTCAGATGATGGTGTCAAGCTTTAATGTGATTGGAGGAGTAACTCAGCGTCTTTTTACCCTCACCGTGGAAACTGGAGAAATGCTTTAATCAGTTTTCAATCTTAAAATGCTTTCCAGATGTTGCATGAACTTATAACCACACATTTACTTTGAATTATGCAAAACGTTCAAAAGAAACTCAACATGTAAAACTTTTGTGATCATAGATGCACAATATTGTAGAATATTTTGTTTTAATTTGTTCCAAACACACAAGACATTTGTCACAGTTTTGATGTGTATGTACAGTATTATGCAGCTAAATAGAAAGACATATATCATGAGACAATTCATAACAATTCTATTCTATTATGTATATTCGTATTTTCTAGTAGAATATGATTTCTTTATATTAGCTAATATATGAAATCTCTTATGTCATTGTTTTGCTAATCGTTTTTAATAAATCAAATTGTTGCCAGCTTGCTACACAGTTAAATATTAATGTATACAATTCATAATTATTATTATTTTTATACTTATTGCTATTGGTGTGTTTGTGTGTGTACGCGTGTGTACGTGTGTGTGCGTGCGTGCGTGTTTTAGCCGTCGTGTGTTGGAACAGATGTACAGTGACGTGTGGAAGCCTGCAGCAGATCCAAACAGCCGTGTGCGATCAGCAGGGCAGAAGAGGTGACATATCACATCAGGTAAGTCCGTGTGTCTGCCGTCTGTGTCACAGATGCATTGCCTTCCAAGTTCGCATGTTAACCTTCATTCAGCATGACAAGCACATAAAATGCTTTTCATGCCGTGTAACCACAACCCTTCTCACTGCAGTCACGCACACTGTTTTGATCTGCTAAGCACATTATTTCTTAACCTCAACCCAACACGACCAAAACTACCCTTAACCACCACCCAAACCAAACTCCACTCACCCAATAAAGTGTTATCTAAATGGCACAGAATCACCTCAAATGAATGTTTTTGTCAGGCAAGTCATTTCTGTGTTATTATGATTAGAGAGCCTGTAAATACTGGACTTTATTATCAATAGGCTTGATGGTAATGTGACTATTATGGGCTGTGTCTAGCCCGCCACCAGTGTGTGGATAAATTACTTTATTTCAAATGATCTGCATTGTAACAGCTATTTGCAGTAAGACCATTTTTATGCTGTGGTTTCGAATATTAAAGCGTGATTTATATTTCAGCAGTTTGACACCTTGACATTTTTGCACCCCTGTTTTGAATTTCAGCATGCGTTTTGACATGTTTATATTAATAACATTGTGATCTCTGAAGGCCGTTGCCCCGGGCTAGTGCAACGAGTCTACAAGAGAAAGGCATTTCAAAAGGAATCGTAGAGCAGCAGAGGGACTCCTCAAATCATCACTGATACTTTAGGCTGATAAAAATCCATTACGGCCCAGCGGCGCAGGCGGGGGTGGTGTGGGGGGGGCGTTGGTTTGGACACAGTAAGAGCTGTTGAGGGGGGTGAACTCAAGAAGTTTCACGGCGCAGTTCCATTAAGCAGCGCATCAAGAGATCTCAGTAAAATACATTAGGCTTGTTATCATAGACAAATGTTGGGTGTGTTTAAAATAATCTGTGTTTCTTTCTTGAATAATCTGACTGAAGTTTTATTGGTGAGGAGCCAGTGACAGGATGGAAGTGTTAGGGTGAGTAGATGGATGACACACTGAGAGAATATTACATTAGTATCAGACATGTTGAAATGTGACACATACGGCAGCAGATGAGATTATATTAGCACGCTGCAGACTCGCATTAACGTTTGTGATTGAATGAAACGTGCCATTAGACACCAACACTTTATATCCCATCGAATCAGCAAAACACATTTGATCCTCGCTGATCTTCCAAACAAGGACACATCATAGATTGTGCTGTTCATTTGAAACAGCAGCCTGATTCCTGCCACCCTGCTTCTCATTTCGCAGAGAACATAGATGTGTCATATTAAAATTGAGGGGATTTAAATTGTACTGATAGCATTTCATCTAAAATACCACGGCCGTTTACTGCCCTAAGCAAACCCATCACATTGTACTGATAGATGCACGGATATATATATATATATATATATATATTATATATATATATATATATATATATATATATATAATTTAACCACATCAATCAGACCCTCTGCTGGGCCCAGAGAAGCCCACCAGGATCTGTCAGAACCCATTACACACTCGGACAGACACACCATGTGGCTCATGGATAATACACACACAGACACACCACACTGATTTTTACTCAGAATAAATACACATTACATTGGATTGCATATTTAACAAGAAAAAGGGGGAAAACGTTTTCTAAAAATGATTAATCAGACAGAATATATCATATCAGAAGTGAATATTTTCTGCGTTTGTTAAAAATGCACCAGGCCTGATGACTGTCTGTGTTTGCCCATGGCTTCGCCTCCATCTCAGCTTTACCAAAAACATGAGTCTGTGACCTCTGACCTTTGTGTTCTTGTAAACTCACCATCAGAAAGCTCCGCACACTCGCATCAATTCAGCTCAAAAGACACACAAATGTAAAGTCACACAAGTTCAGGAAGAAAAGAAAAGGGATTTTAAAGTCACACGTCAGTCTCTCTGAAACGGAGCTTCTATTCATGTGTTTGACACTCAAATCGCGGCTCTGTTTACTGGATGAAGATCACAGTTATTCCTTTCACAAACTTCCATTCAGCTCAAAGAACTTTAACAGGTCCTATTGATCTGTATCATCTAGCAAAAGGTCAAAGTTCAAAAGTCCTTTCGACGGCAATGTCTTCGTTCCATGTTTCAGGCAGTGTGTTCTTGGGTTGCTATGGAAACGCAGTTATTGGCATGAGCTTTTAGAGCTAAAACCCGAGACATATTTTTTAAGTGGTTCCCAATGGGAACAAAAGGTTTGAGCAGAGATGTCTACACAACACAATGAGCTTCAACACATCTAATATAGAACCTTTGAAAAAGCCCAGCACGCTGCAATCTCTCAAGAAGAAGATCTATCTTTAAACCATTTTCTTGACTATATTAGTAACTTGATGTTTTTTTTTTACCACAATCCACATCTGTGGATGCATGAAGCTTCTGATGTGCTCTATTGTAATCCCTTGTGGTCTTTATTCAAATAAAACGTTAGTTTTGTTGTAACAAAACAAAACCTTTTATTCAATGAGATTGAGATTGTAAGAAAGTCTCTCTGCTGTCTAAATGAGCTCTCGAACATATAACGCAACCAAACTCTGAAGGTTTAACAAGAAATATCAATCTTCAGCTTCATCGTGAAAAATCCAAATTCAAAGTATATGAGAGATCTTCTTTTTGTTGTTTTTTAAAATGATAAAAGAGATATATGAGAATCCAATTCTAGTTAATAGCCTGAAAGCTTGGAGATCAGTCCGCAGGCTTGAAGGCAGATCTAAATGAACCTCTTCTTTTACCCCAATACTGAACAACCCTGATTTCGTTCCAGGAATTCTGGACGGTGGTTTTGAACGTTGGTATAATATGGGTCTGATAAGACTTGGGGATATGTTTCTGGACAATAGGTTAATGTCATTTGAAGATTTATTCATTAAATATCAAGTTCCTAAACATGATTTATTTCGTTCCTTCCAATTAAGACATTATATAACCAATAATACTACACTGTAAAACGTTTAACTAATATTTTTAAGTTGATTTAATTCAAAATTTTAAGGCAGCCAGGTTACTTATGTTTTTAAGCTGAACCAACATTTATTTTTTACAGTGTACACTTCTTAAGAATTGGGGAATATCAACGGTTGAGAGGTTGCTATTTTTAACATCAGGGAAAACATCTTTGAGTACATTTTATGGTGCTGTATGTTCATTAGCTGGTGACATTACACAAAGAGTCAAAACCACTTGGAAAGAAGAATTAGACATCGATATTGATGATGAAACATGGGATGACATTTGGTTATATGCTAAGTAGATATCTATTTGTACTCGGACAAGAGAAATACAATTCAATACGATTCTGTATTTTCCCTCATTGTAGACATTGTTTCAATTCTTCTCTGTCGCCTATGTGTTTAAAATAAAAATATTGAGATTGGTACTTTAACACATTGTCTGTGGTCATGTAATAGGTTGCAGAGATATTGGGCTCTGGTAGTAGGGGAAATGGAAAAGATCTTTAATGTCCACCTGGATCTGGATCCAGTCTCATTGTTGTTGGGCATAGCCAATGGACTCATTGATACATCAGCTGGAAGGAAATTGTACAATTTTCTAACCTTCGCTGCCAGAAAAAATATCTTGCTAAATTGGATAAATAATAAAGCTCCATCACTTAAGGGTTGGTAAGATTATTTTTAAGTTGACTTCATTGGAGCATCTTACGTATGTATTAAATCAAAAAACAGACTAGTTTTTTAAGGTCTGGACCCCCTATCTGGAATATTTAGAACCTCAGCTTTCTTCTATTGTATTACAAGGAGTACTGTGATTGTTGTAACCCTAACCCTTATCCAATAAAAAAAAATTAAAAATAAAAGTATAAAAATATTAGCCGTGTATTTGCAAAGAGCGGTAAAAAGAAACATTATATTACATTATCTTCAACTGTATTTTGACAAACAATTCTAGATATTTAAATTTCAAATGATAAAATAATAATGTCAAATAAAAGCTTGCCCTGAGATCTAAAAAGAATTTCTTTCCTTGTGTACAAATCATCAGGTCAAATCATTTTTTCTTCTTACCACTGACAGGTTTCAGGTTGAATTTTCTGAATATTTAACAGCAAGCATATAAGTGTTATAAGCCACCAAATTCCAGTTTTAATTAGACAGTGTCTTAAATATTTTCAATAGCTTTAGTTGTTATTTCATGTCAAATTACAGTTAAAATACTATCCTGTTCATAGCGTATCTCTCTCACACACACACACAGAGAGAGAGAGAGAGAGAGAGAGAGAGAGAGAGAGAGAGAACAGAATAAATGAAATGCTCCAGAGATTATTGTCTGTTGTTTTCTCCTGCAGTGTCTAATTCAAGGATAGTGAGCAAAACTTTCCAAGGTTAAAGTGGGTGAGTGTGTGTCAGACGGAGAAAACACCACATGCACACTCATCCTGTGGAGACCACGCTGCATCTATGGCAATGAATGCCAATCATCAGGTGAAGAGAGAGAGAGCCTGTTGGAGCACATGGACTGTGTGAAAGTGTGTCACTACAACTGGACTCGAGCGTTGGACGCTGCTGATCTTGCCATCATCATTTATTCATGCTGCACGTGAAGCCCGTGCCTCAGCGTTCAACATCTTAACTCAAATTGTGCCTGATCCACCCGTTTAATAATGCATCGCCTGCTTTTTTGTTATGTTAAAAAGCTGCTTTTTGCTCTTTTTGCAGGACTGTAATGGCGTGTGACAATCTTTCCCCAAAGTCCCGCCTGTGGCCCGGAGACAGGAGCGCCGCTTGTGTGATTGACAAGGACATAGAGACGTGTGATCCCGTTTATGTTTTTGAATCGGGAGACAGAAATGACAGCTGGGACTGTAACTTTGAACGAGACGAGCGTGATCGCAATCCAGGAACGCAAAACATTCTTGCGCTAAAAGGTTGAATTATTTATTAGGACACTGCCTTCTAGAAGATAATCTCACAAAAAATCATTTCAGTATAACCATACTTCTTTTCATTTTGGCTTTTTGCGCTTTGCATCCTGATTCAAACGTGAAAATATTGCACAGGTGTGATGAAAGCCTATTTTGCTTTCGTTGTAATCTTAGATTTTTGTTTTCAGAGGTGAAGCTTTGACATTGCAGACATTGATTCAGGAGGAAAGTGAAATGTGACTGAACTAACCCACACTCAGGTATTTTATTGTAAATAAACAACCTCACTGGGATTTCGACGTTTGACATTTTATGAAAGTGTTTAACTCTACTTAACTCTACTCAAGCTTATTTATATAGCGCAATTTACATTGTTACAAAGCAGCTGTACATGAAACAAAATTACTATAAGCAAAACATTAAATTTATGAAAGGAAAGTAAGAACAACAAAATGAATAAATACACCCCAATTTCACACACACACACACACGCACAAAACACAAAACACAAAACAGACAAACAAAACACACACGCACGGATATACAGTCATGGTCAAAAGTATTGGCACACTTGGTAAATTTGAGCTAAGAAGGCTGTAAAAATTAATCTGCATTGTTTCTCATTTTGATTTTTGATTTTTAAAAATCTACAGAATTCCAATGTTTCATTAAAGTAAAACAGATAGAAGTAGGAGGAATATCACATTGTGAAAACATTTTTTCTATAATACACATTGGCCACAATTATTGGTACCCCTAGAAATTCTTATGAGTAAAATATCTCCCAAGTATATTCCCATTAATATTTACATTTTCTGAACACACCAAGGTGACTAGAAACATGATGTTGTCCAGTCATGATTTCTTGTTGCATAAGAGAATAAATATTAATAACCCAAATCCCATTAAAGGTCCAGTGTGTAGTTTTTTGGAGGCTCTATTAACAGAAATACAATATAATATTATATGCAACTATGTGTTCAGAGGTGTATAAAGACCTTACGTAATGAAGCGTTATGTTTTTATTTGATTTTTTATTAGAATGAGCTATTTTTATCTACATACACCATGGGCTCACCTTACATAAAAATCTCCATGTTGTGACTACAGTATCCCTAAACGGACAAACTTCTCTACAGAGCGCGTTTCATAAATACGTTCTCTCTTTTGGGAAAGAAACGAAAACGTGACGACATCTTAATCCTTTTGTTTTGTAGTGTTACGGTTGGGTGATTAAATCACATGACTTTACAGATGATTGTCCATCAGCACATGTGTAGTGTTGAGTCTACAGAATACAATTATTGACAGACTGTATAAACAGTACTAAACTACAATAAATATTATGCAGTATTTGAAGATTAAACAGACACTAGTGGCATATGGCGTTATATAGTGTTATTCAGAGATTCAGACCTGAGTTGCAGCGCAGTGTTTATGAGTTAGGGTATCAGTCAATAGTGATGACCATGACAGGCAGCAGAACTCAAATTTAACTGCAGGATGTGAACACTATTAGAAGACTAGGCTTTGGTTAAGATGGTGAACTTAACATTGATACAGTCAATTGAAATGTGCCACCAGTGCAAGAAAATAAGCACCTGTCATGTGCCAAACCAAGTGTTAAGTGCACAAATTGTGAAGGCAAGCAGGCTGTTTCCGCAGGGCTGATGGTTTTGGGTGGCAGTGCTGCAGTAGCTCAGGGGGATCATGGCAACTGTTATTTACTGACTGTCTGCCTCATTTCCCACAATGCAACCTGGCTCTGTTACACACGCTCAGGGGGCTGAAATTCCTCTGTGTCACGACTGCAGGGCTGCTGTGGCAAAACGATGAGAAATAAAAAAGAGAAACATTTAGATCATTTATTTAGACTGTGCAGTGTCGTCCTCTGGCCACACGCCGATGCAGTGATGCCTGCGGTCTGACTCTGACACGTCACATGCATGAAACTAACGCCAGATGAAGCCGCGTTCACACACACACACACACACACAAAAATCGCTTTTTTTAGGATTTGTTAGCTTTTCTGTAACCAGCTCAGTGGTTAGAGCATGGCACTAGCAACGCCAAGGTTATGGTTTTAATCCCAGAGATTGCACATACTCAGAAACTAATGTATAATGCAATGTAAGTCACTTTGCATAACAGTGTCTGCCAAATGCATACAAATGTAAAATCTGAGAATATGGCATTTATTTAATAGAACATGTCATCCCTCAATCATAGGTTACTGTAAATAAATCCACCTCCATCCATTAGTTTCACTCAACAACACATAAACAAGGCTCACATTCTTGCACATAAAAAGTGCACACTGAAAAACTGTTTAGTTTGTGCAGTAAAACTTTGACCACTGGGTGGAGCAATGTTACCAGAAATTCAATTCAAATGTATAATACAAAATCTAAAGGGTAATAAATTCGCATTGCTCGATTAATCAACAGAAAGTTTTTACTTATATGACCATAACACAAATTAGCGTTTTGAGCTGGGTCATGGCTGCCAGGGAAAACACGTGCCGATAACAAAAAATGAGCTGCTGAGAGTCCAATAAATCACTTGTCAGCATATGATCAATGCGTACATGTAAATAAATACATTATTTGGGTTCATATAAAAACAGATTCATATATAAAGAAAGACTTGAAATTGTTATGGGTCTTTTGCTGCGCTAAAACAGGCAGATGCATAAGGTGTTTATCACCACCTGGTGGACAACTGAGTTAAAACCATCACTACAAGTCACACTGTAGTTATTTGTGTTTTACTATCAACTTGTGTGAATAAAGGTGTGCGATGTATGTGAGATGTTTGCTGCTGTAGTTGTGTTGTGTTGTGTTGTGTTGTGTTTATTTACATTTACATTCAGTCATTTAGCAGGCGCTTTTATCTAAAGCGACTTACAGAGAGTTAGGAAGCAATAAAGCGATATGTCATACAGGGAAAATAATACAATAAATGCTAACACCAAATTAGGCTACTAGTTTCCACAAAAGCTAGAACACTGCCTATTGATAGATAGATAGATAGATAGATAGATAGATAGATAGATAGATAGATAGATAGATAGATAGATAGATAGATAGATAGATAGATAGATAGATAGATAGATAGATAGAAAGAGAGAGAAGGTTAGTGGTTTATTTTTTTATGGCAGGAGATGTTTTTATTTTCTATAAAAAAATCAGTCTTTTGCTTTAGATTGTATAATGAATGTCAGACAATACCCCAAGACAATACAATTAACCAAACACTGAAACGTATAAATAGTCTACAGATTAATTATTTAGAGTCCAGTCGGTTTTATGTAGGCCACAACGTATCAAAAATAGCCTACATGTCATAATAGTAATTGTAAAGTCGTTTTTCAATGCAGCAAAAAGTGTATTGTTGATGGATAACGTGTTAATGTTATATGATTTTGTAATGGCAACTCTATTGGCTTGCTGCGAGCACTTCAGCGTCTGGAGTAAAATAATCATAAGAAAATAAAATAATGATATTAAAAACCTGTAAATGTGTGTGTGAACGTTACATGACGAGCGAATTGGCTGTGGAGTTTGAGGAAGAGAAGAGAGAGGAGTTTCTTCGGGCCTTTTCTCGTCTTTCATTATTTATTTCCTTATTAACTGCGATCTAAACATTGATGGTGGACCAGCGGCGGCTGAGCTCGAGACCCGCGGAATAACCTGCAGTATTTCACATTCAGCGCGCGTGTGTGTGTCGCGATGGCTCGCCCACGGCCACGGGAATATAAAGCCGGAGATTTGGTTTTCGCTAAAATGAAGGGATACCCGCACTGGCCGGCGAGGGTGAGTATGAGCGGCAGCCGGGCGGACAAGCAGGGAGGCCGGTTACAGGAGCGGAAAGCGGCCGCTTCTCATACAGACACACACATACGCACCATCTGCGTGGATCGACGGAAACAAGCGGCGGGAAAATGGACTTAATGCGTCAGTAAATGCATCCAAACCATGGGACGTCAGCGTGAAAGCGTGTTTTGGGGTGTAACTGTACAGCCGTTTTCAAATCGGTTAAGTATTTCGGGTGATTTTTAAAGCGTAAATTAGTGGGAATTGTCTGGGTTCGAGTCATTTTCTCACATGTCGTATGTTTGTATCGTGTAAGACGTTCTTGCTTTGGGCCTCATGCAGCACCCGCACGGTTCCGGATCGAAACGAACATGATGATGTTACAATAGATTACATACCGAACCCTCCAGAGACTGAAACAAAGGTTAAAAGTCACTTGAAAGGACAATTAATCAATTTCACTTTCTTACCATTATCATTTGTTGCTGTTTTTTGCAGTGATGTGTAAAGTTGTGAAATTGAGGCTAAATTAATCAAATTCTATGTTGCAGGGGTTATAAAACCATACAGCAATTAAAAAGATATATTAAGACATACAGATGTTTACAGCAAAGTAGATTAGCATTTGATAGTCCCGTTTTTTTGGTGCTGTCCCTGGAAATGTCCCACGTCCAAAACAACCAGCAAATACGCTGGAAAACTGTTCTTTTAAAGTAAAACTATTTGTATGTGCTATATAACAGGGCCTGAACTGGGAGCTTGATTGTTTGCAAGAAATTTTAAACGTTCACATTAAGTTCCGTTGTCACGACGCAGAATTCCCACCAATGATCTAGTTCCCACATATATCTACCACGTGGGTGAAAGTACACAGCTATATAAACAAATAAATAACTACATTATTATTTGTCATATGTTTAGGGTTAGGGTTATGTCATATGTCAGTATTCTCTGTTTTCATTGTGTTATGGTAAACTTTATAAAACCATTTAGTGCAAACAATATTATACTATTGTAATTAATGGCAATAGTGCAAAAACAGTAATAGTGCAAAAGACGGAGTGAGCGCGACCGGACAGAGTAAACACGACCGGCAATCAGACAGAGTGAGCGATCAGACAGAGTGAGCGATCAGACAGAGTGAGCGATCAGACAGAGTGAGCAATCAGACAGAGTGAGCACGACCGGCGATCAGACAGAATGAATTGATCAGACAGAGTGAGCGATCAGACAGAGTGAGCATGACCGGCGATCAGACAGAATGAATTGATCAGACAGAGTGAGCAATCAGACTGAGAGAGATCGGATAGAGTGAGCGATCAGACAGAGTGAGCGATCAGACAGAGTGAGCGATCATACAGAGTGAGCGATCAGACAGAGTGAGCGATCAGACAGAGTGAGCGATCAGACAGAGTGAGCGATCAGACAGAGTGAGCGATCAGACAGAGTGAGCGATCAGACAGAGTGAGCGATCATACAGAGTGAGCGATCAGACAGAGTGAGCGATCAGACAGAGTGAGCGATCATACAGAGTGAGCGATCATACAGAGTGAGCGATCAGACAGAGTGAGCGATCAGACAGAGTGAGCGATCAGACAGAGTGAGCGATCATACAGAGTGAGCGTGACCAGAGATCGGACAGAGTTCGGTAATTCACTGGTTTCCACACCTGTTTGGAAGTTTTCTAATAATCCTAAAGATGTGGATTGTTTAGGTGTGTTGAAGCTAAACTGTAGAGCTGCAGCCCTCCAGGCTCCTCACAGAGTGAGCGAGTGAGCAGCCTCCTCACAGAGTGAGCGATCAGACAGAGTGAGCGATCAGACAGAGTGAGCGATCAGACAGAGTGAGCGATCAGACAGAGTGAGCGATCAGACAGAGTGAGCGATCATACAGAGTGAGCGATCAGACAGAGTGAGCGATCATACAGAGTGAGCGATCAGACAGAGTGAGCGATCATACAGAGTGAGCGATCAGACAGAGTGAGCGTGACCAGAGATCGGACAGAGTTCGGTAATTCACTGGTTTCCACACCTGTTTGGAAGTTTTCTAATAATCCTAAAGATGTGGATTGTTTAGGTGTGTTGAAGCTAAACTGTAGAGCTGCAGCCCTCCAGGAACTAAGTTTGACACGCCGTTCTAAACCTATATAGGGATGTAACGATTAACGGTTTATGATAAACCACGATAAATATGTCCAAAAATTAGTAATATCATGTCATATTTTAGTTATCGTTAAATAATTCTAACTTATCGTTACTAACAATAAATACTGTCCAGTGTCAGCCAAAGTTATCGACAGTATAACAGAGGCGCATTATGAAACGTGGGTTTTGTCCATTTATGTCAGGAGTGCAAAATAAATGAGCAGAATTATATGACATACATATTCATCCTCGTCTGCTCCCGTTTATTTGGGATCACAGGGCACTCTGTTTGTTTGGTGATCACTCTTATGACTGCAGGTGTCTCCTGGGTCCTCAAGTACACATGATTACTCGCAACACATGCAGAGAGATGATTTTCTGATTGTGTTGCGTTTAAATGAATGTCTGGTTTACTTAAGGTTGTATTTAACCTGAACAAAAGTAACTTTAACCCCATTGTGCCATGATTCATGTTAATGTTATTGCTTTATTGACAAGTCGCATCAATATAAAACTTATTATCAGTTCTTTTTGGACATTTCTAGCACATTTTAACAAAACCGTGATAATACTGATAACCATGATCAGTTTGTTCACTATAATCATGATGTGAAATTTTCGGTAACGCTTTAGATTACGGCCTGCAATGTACCGCATAATTAAACAGAATTAACAATAATGTACCTTAACAGTACATATCAAGATGCAAAGTTCGGGGAATAAAGTGGTAAGAGTTCAATTATCTTTTAAACACATTAAAACTCATCTTCAATCACCAGTTTGCAGGGTTAAGTTAGGGATGCTCCGATCCATCTTTTTTGTTTCCGATTCTGATACCTGAGAATCAGTATTGGCCGATACTGAGTACCGATCCGATACTAAGGTAAAATGTTAAAAGTGCTGAATTACTTGATAAGCTGTATGCATTACTTTGCAATAGGTATGCACCGAAGTAAAAATTCTTAAAACACATGGGTTCTCGCATTTCTTCTATTTATATAGCCAATTTTTTCACTATTGCATAAACTGAATGGTCAAAATGTTATTTTTATATTTTGTCTTGCTTTTAAATATAATACAATATAACTTAAAATAAAACTGAGCAAAACGAGTGAATTAAAACAAAAAATTGAGCCCTCTCTCTTCTCGAATAGCCTGATTAATATACTCTGTACACCTACAACAAAACAGTTCATTAAAAAGTGTCTTTTAACATTATAAGCCAAAAATATGAATAAACGAAAACTGTTAGATTTTAAAATGCTACACTGAAAAATGATTTAAAGAAAAAACATCCATGCAAGAAATGCTGACTGACGCTGACAGACAATCATTTCAGTTCATGTCTCTCCTCCAAACTCCACCCACAAAGCTGACCTCTCAGAAGGCACACTCGTGGCAAAGATGCACAGAACAAACTCTGACAAGTTCTCTCAAGTACAGAGACCTGTGTGCACGCGATCACTGTATGATGTCAGAGGATGTCGCGAGCAGAGGGCCTACTGTCGGGCCGCCCGCTCCCATCTGAAGTACACCAAAGTTACCGACCGGTAAAGACGCTTTCATTCATAAAGTGACTGTGACGCCGCGGGTCCTGTGTCGTGTCTTTCTTTGACACTTTAAAATGCGTCTACACACTGCCGACATGTTTGCTGCATTAATAAAGTGTGCGCATCTCTCTCTCCGCACTGGTGGCTTCTTCATCGCATCAGACGTCATGTTCGGTCAAATTTGGCCATATTCCACTTATTCCATGAACATGCTTATTTTGCTATTTTCGGCCGAATATTTTCGGTTGAGAACATTCGGTGCATCCCTACTTTGCAAGACATCAGGCTCAACTTAAACTATAATTTCCTAACCCTGAAAAACAAAATAACAAACAATTTATTCCCAAGTTTAGTCAATTATTTATTAAACCAAATTTCTGAATTTTTTTCGTTGTCTCTTCCAATGTTTGCTTGTTTATCCACGCTGCGTACAGAGCACATTGCTAGCGTATGATGTCACACACTGTGTACAGCACAGCCGTGGCGCAAAAGCGTTTAAGTGCCGGTGTCTCCGTAAACTTTTACATCGTCCAGCAGATCGGGGAAATTGTCGCCGATACCCGATCTAGAATTTTATTACGTATTGATGCGATACTCGATACAAATATCGGATCGGAGCATCCCTAGGTTAAGCACAGGCTCATGATTAAAAGAGAAAGCTAAACATTGGCTTGTGTGTAAACCTTTATTAAATTGTACAAGTTAAAAAAAATTCCTGACTCTTACCTCTTTATTCCCCAAATTGTGCATCTTGTTCCCCTTTACCTACAGATATGTAGGCTACTGTTTAGGTACCTTATTGTTACAATTAGTTACGCTGTAAATTCTATTTAATTATGCGGTACATTGCCGTAATCTAAAGCGTTACCAAATTTTCATATCTCTAAACCCACATGACCTTTTATTCTCACTGTCTTTTTCCTGAGCAATAAAAGTGAAGAGGCTCTATGACTCTCAGTCATTTATATTCTGCTGAGCATGAGTTTCTTTATTTCACAAAAGACATGCATGATGTTATTTAACATGTTTCATCTGCTTGCTTGCAGATTGATGAGCTGCCAGAGGGTGCTGTGAAGCCTCCTGCTAATAAATACCCCATCTTCTTCTTTGGTACTCATGAAACGTAAGTCATTTGTGTGTCAAGTCTTTGTTATGTGCATGATCTGATAATAATACTGGTCAGACAGAATAAGTGTGATAGATGATCAGACCGAGTGCGCGATACGACCGATCAGACAGAGTGCGCGATCAGACCGAGTGAATTGATCAGACTTAGTGCGCGATCAGACCGATCAGACAGAGTGAATTGATCAGACAGAGTGAGCGATCAGACCGAGTGAATTGATCAGACCGAGTGAGCGATCAGACCGAGTGAGCGTGAACAGTGATCATGTGCTTGGTGTCATTTTCCTTTTTCTAGTGCCTTCCTGGGTCCTAAAGACCTACTACCCTACAAGGAATATAAAGAGAAGTTTGGAAAGTCAAACAAGAGAAAAGGATTTAATGAAGGTCTGTGGGAAATTGAAAACAATCCCGGTGTCAAATTCACTGGTTACCAGGTAAGTTATAGTAATTTTCAGACCTAAAGAATGCTTGTGAATATATGAGGTTGTCTGATCATCTGTGTGTTTAGGTCATACAGCAGCAGAGCTCCTCTGAGACAGAAGGGGAGGGGGGAAATGCTGCTGATGCGAGCAGTGAGGGAGATTCTGTTGGTGAGGAAGATGATGGAAAGATGAAGAGTGACAAGGTGGGGTCCAAGCGGAAAAAAAGTGCATCCGCCAAGGTACTTGAACAGTTTTTTATTTAGCATGTTTGTTTACTCTTAATTTCCTGTATATGTAAATTTGTCCACCTGTCCATTTTGATGCGGGATGGGCTCTCGATGACCCTGCATAGGATAAGCTCTAAAGAAATGGATAGAGATGTTATCATTTTTTGGGGGGTGTAAATCAGAGGTGATTTCACTGGCCAGTAGGAGGCAGCATACAGTGAATTACTGTAGATAGCAGAGTCCCTGAATATTGAGCTTGTGGTATTTAAAAGTTAGTCAAAAAGTCTCAACAATGTTGTGTGAGAGATTCTTCTTCACCACCCAGACTGCTGCTGAGATCAGAATTTTATATTCTCATAAAACATCTCTTAAAATTAATATCTGTGATGAATTTAAGTCATATTAAATCTGTGTTCAAAATAAATATTCTCATGACAGCAATGAGAAAGAAGTCAATGCACATGGATGTGGTATATTATAGAAAAGGGATTTGAATTGCTTACAACACACTTGCGAGTCCTTGCTTAGCAACAGCTGTTGCCTAGCAACTGGGTCCCACATTTTCATGTATGCACTGAACATGAAGGTTGAACATGTTTAATGTGTAAAATGTGAGACATGCAACATTTGACATTGTTATATGTTTACAGTCAAGGAGATTTCACCCATAACAAATGTGAAATGAGCAGCACTGACATTCAGTCCGTCCTGTAGGTGTTATCAAGCATCTTTTTAGTATAATATTCTCTTAGATGTCGTTTAAGCTGTCCAGGAAATGTCCGGGAGATGATGATCTGGAGAAGGATGGAAAAGATCCTGAGGAGAAGAGCGGCTCAGAGTCCGGTGATCATGACAACATCAACATCCAGAACTCTTCGGACAAGAAATGCATTCAAGGGGTAAGAGCGTATATGGCATTTCACTGTGAAGTGTGAAGGTTATGATATTGCATGTAATGAATGCATGTCATAGATAATGGAGCTCATATGGTATTTTTATTTAAGCGTGTTGAACAATCACAGCATCTCCGTATATTGTGATGATGACTTACTAACAAACGTTCAAACATTATTCACTCACAACATCAACATTCTCAGTTAATGTTTAATTACCTCATGAAAGATCACATGTCGTCACTCACTCGTCCCAGAAGAGCTGTCTAGTTATGATGAAGTCAAAGTTTGACCACTAGAGGTCCTAGCACAAGCCCAGTTGAAAGCTTTTCACTGTTTTCGTGTTTTTCAGCAGAATCTGTCTGTCCGGGAGGATCGCTAGATGATCGCACAACTGCTAACCATCGATTGTAATATTGTAAATGTACACTTTGCATTTTCTTCTATTGATTGCTTGCAAGTGTCCAAACATTATTATGACTTGTTCTGTTCAGACGCACACGTACGAAAAGAAACACACATGGGTTCACACAAAAACATCTTCGTTTTCTTTTTCATTTTAGAATTTATACCAGCACTGTACATGTGACCAGACACATCTTGAATCATTCACCTTCCACAGATATGTACCTGTCCTGAGGTCTGACATTTGTCTCCAAAACAACACAGCCATTTGTCATGCTTTTATGTGAACAGAAAAAAAGGAGAGATAAAGAAGAACATGTATGAAGTTTAGTGCACAAAGAGAGTTGCGAAAGTTCAATATAATCTCTGTACATTTGATTTGGGTGTAGAATCTAGAAGCTCAATGTTAAAGGTGCAGCTCATATGTGTTCTGTGTCAGTGGGGTCGCTTCTTTTCTAGTAGCATGTTGACTTAAATCTTCATAGCATCGTTCACGTTTAAGGTGTTTTTCTGTTCATATTTTTTGTGGACAAAAAACACGCTCTCGCTTTGTTAGATTTTTATTTTTCTTATCTTTGTTTATATAAAATATATATATTCTATTTATTTTTATGACAGTAGATGGCACATATGTGCAAAAGTTTCCCTCATTTCATTTTTATTTCCTTCATATTTGGGACATGTTAAGTTTTCATGGTTTGTAGCTACATGTAAAATGTTTTTTCCTGTTTATTGAAACGAGAATTTTACAGAATAAATTCATTGGAATGTAAATGTGATTAAGTGTTCATTTCAGACAGGTAATATATGATTTAGTTACATTTGCATTAAAATGTATTATTTGATCCTGATGAAAGAAACTCATAAACACAAATTACAGAGGGAAATTAAATCTCACTTTACTGATATCAATGCACTTTGATTGTTAAAAACTAAGGCACGGGCTTACCGGGGCTTAAGCCCAGGGCCCGTCACTGCCATTAGACAAATAAATATATTTTTTTAATTTCTTATTTAAAATAATTATCTGAGTTGTGACGCGTATGCGCAGCCAGCGGTGCAGTAGATCGTGTGTGGCAGGAGCAACCTAAACTGCAAAGAAGTGGAGGTGATTGTTGGATGGATGCGGACATCCTTAGCGCGCTTATGTGCAGGTCATTCAAAAATTAAAGCCATTTAATTGGTAAGATCAGATTTCCACTGATTATGCGTCAAATTTACATTTCACTATCGAGTTGAAACACTGCTAAAATGTCGGGAGAGTAGGGCTCAACAAAGAAAACGTTTTAGAAAGCACAGACTTAAAATCCTAAATTAATGCAAAGAGTTGTGGAAATGGGATAAGGCGTCGCGTCAGATCTGCGTAGAGCGGTAGCTCTTAAAGGGGCCGCCTTCTTAAACCCGCTGCTATGACTTTTGTCACTAATAATCTAAGAACAAAAGAAATCTATGTGTTTTGAAGCTTTAATGAGGATTCGTCTGTATTTAATTTAGAATTTAGCATTAAAGACTGTAAAGTGTTTGAGAACTTAATTCAATTTCTCTATATTTCCTACCTGTTAGACATGAACAGTGGCGTGCTGGGGCAGGGGCTGAAGGATTGAAAAAGGGCACTTAAAAATACATTTACGCATTTGGCAGATGCTTTTATCCAAAGCGACTTACATGGCATTATACTGTAAATTATTTGTTTCTAAGTAAGCAAGTGGGGGTAAGGTGCCTTGCTTAAGTAGGATACTAATACTGCAACATATATATTAACAAGTGTATTTGTACAGTGTTTAAACAGGTACAGTAATGGTTTATTATATATAAAATAAAACCAAAAATAGGGAGAACAAAAATATATATATATTGTTAATTTAACTGAACAAAACAGTAAGAATTATGTTACATTTTGTTAATATTTTCTGGATATATATATATATATATATATATATATATATATATATATATATATGGAAGTGCTAACTGTCATGAAATCAAAGAATTGACTTGCACGTTTAACTTAGATTTTCCCAAAACATACAATTTAACAGCATTTAAAACTGTCAGAAATTTTCCCCTGGAATTCATTTGCCAACTTGCCAAAATAAAGAAAAGAAAAAAATATAGAATTTTGACCAAAATACTATAACATGTAGGCCTACTGGTTTTAATGGAAACTATAATGGTGTCTACTGGTACAGTAGGCTATGTGATTTCTATTGGTGGGGTTTTATTCGGGCAGATTTGTCCTATAGGAATAATACCAAAAATACACTACAGGAAATAATTTTGTAATGATCTCAATGGAAAAAAGGTAATGGTTTGCATTAAACTGTTTACAGAAATAGTAGGCGGAGCGGAGGGCTTTGTAATACTGTAATCAACTTTTTCGGTCATTTTCACACTTCATTTCAGTCGCGACAGTTGTAATATATTTCGTTTTATTGTGCATGGGGCTTTTCTTCCCCATTTATCATATTGTTATTTGCCTTAATTCATTTCTGATCCTGCTAGTACCTTATACTTAAAAAAAACACACTGGGATGTTGAATTACCTTGAATTGATTAAGCATAACCCGCATGCTGCCGCTTCAGCAACAACAGTGTGGTAACTGCATTGTGTTACCTGCTGCTGCTGGTAAAGGAACTGAGTGAACAGACGCAGAAAGGTCGCACGCAAAGCCCTCCGCTCCGCCTACTGCTCCACACCCGCCGCAAATTTGATCATAAAAAAATATTTTGTATTTATTTATTTTTTCGTTGCGATGATAGAAAGGTATTGTTATCTAATATAATTATCACTTTTATAATTAATATAACTTTGTATGACCAGAAGGGCACATTAACATTTTGACAAAAGAGGTCTGGTCTGTACGCGCTCATGTGTTTTCGGAGGAGCCGTGTGGCTTTGGATGGTGATGATGGGAGGGATCGAATGATCTAACGGCGCTCTAACGAGGAGGCTAAAGACCGCAGTCTCTAGCGTTTGTCGCTAGAGCATCTCTTGAGGTCGGAGAGTGAGGTTTACACACTGCATAGCTCTTCACTAGCAGGCCTCCGTTACACTTGCTCAAGACTTCTCAATGTAAACGTGTACAGATCTAAAACAGAAAGCTTTATTACACCGGATGGCCACCAGAGGACGCTGTCTGTTGTGTTCTGTCATCTGTGTGTGGATTGCTCAAGCATTTCTTCTGTAATGTTATTTGTATGTGAATGATCTAAATCGGAGCATATAAAATCTGATGTGTTACAGTAAAAATCACATTCTTTATTTTTTAAGAACAAAAATAATGAATTTTATCCATGTACTTACATATCTTCATCTTTTTTTAACTCACATCAGCCTATTGAACTGATTATTTATTATGATTATACAAAAGTTACTTTAACCTGGACCTGCCTGCTTTGTGTGTATTTTTTGTTTTGTTTTTTGAAAATGTGAAGGAAACTGCTGATGAAAATAACAGAGAGTTTGGTTTGTCTGAGAGGCAGTGGTATACTGTAGAGTAAATAGATGTCTGAATGTCTCTGCATGGATTATTAAAATGACAGCCAAAGATCAAATATAATTTCCTCATGTGGCCTCTTTCTTCAGTGGAACACAAAAGAAGATCTTTTAAGAAACGGTTCAGTGATTTTGTGTACACATACACTTGACATTCTTCATTTGTGTTCTGCAGAAGAAAGTAATACAGGTTTAAAACTGAATGTAAATGATGAGACAATTCTATGGCTTTAATGATGTGATATGTCCTGCTGAGATTTCTGTGGTAATGTCATACTGCAGCTCTAGTTGACAGTGCAGTCTTTTCATTTAAAGTTAGAATCCACAAAATCATAGTTCAGATGCCAATTCAAGATTATAAGATTTTCATATAGACAGCTACATTAAATTTATAGTCAAGATTCAAGATTTTTATTTCTCACATACACAGTTATATAGAGGATATACAACCAGTAGTGAAATGTACTATATAGTATTGCAGAGGACTCTACATTAGAGATTAAAGTAATTTTGTGAGTAATTATGTCATTTAGAAAGTGAAAGAGTCTGTAGTGTGTTTAAAAAGTGTGCCAAAATGAGAATTTACATTAGTTGTTACCCCTAAAAGGGGTAAAATGCTCTGTCAATTTATTTTATTTGTACTCTAATTATATATTCTAAAAGCATAATCTTTCTGTCTACCTACTATTTAATTACCTTACTATATTTTTGTTTTATTTTCTATTATTTTCAGTATAGTGTTTTTAGTGCACAATCGGCAAATTTGCAGAAATATCACTTAAAGGAACAATACTTTTTTTTTTGTATGATTTATTGAAAGAAATGCAATATAACATACAAAACTGTTTCTTCAGAGGTGTATAATGACTGTACGTAATGAACAGTTATGTTTTTATTACCTTAGAATAACCCAGTTTTATCTACATAGGCGCGGGTCTATATATGTGGAGTTTTCCATGTTGCGCGGCCATGTTTGGTTACAGCAGCACTAAACGAACAAACAGCTCACAGAGCGCATTTAGTAATTCATAGAGGCAGAATTGCGTCATCACTGAGTTAAAGACCACGAAGAAGTTAGTCAGTCGTAGTACGAAGAGGAGGAGGAGTAGTCTAGTCGTCGTCATTTAGCTGAAGCATAGATCTTCTGTTTTTATAAGTTTTGATACAATGGAAGACCAAACGTATTGTGCACAAGAGCCGACAGAGCGCGAATCTCCGTCGGTGAAGCACAAATGTGACAAATTAGAGACAAACGACGGCAGAAATCCAGGATAAACATCGGTGTAGCTATTACCAGATGATGGACAAATGTTTTCAACGCGACGCTGAAGTTGCCTGTTTTCTGCTGGGCTGGTAAGATAATTTAACTTCTGTGAAAGTGAAACCAGTTTTTTGGTAACGTTAGCATTTGATACAAATGGGCATATAACCTACGAGAGACGAACGTTTTTCCTTATAAGTGTAGAAATAATGTAACTGCATTGTAATTTCACGTGAAGTAACATGACAGTGTGGCTAGAATCACAGCCGCTGTCTCAGTCAGCGACATGTTTTTTTACTGTTGCGGCCACCGTCGTACTTCGAAAGGGAGGGATGAGCAAATGACTGAAAGATTTAATGCAAATCTATACTGAAACACTAGTGGCCGCTAAAAATCCAAAACTGCGCCTTTAACTGTAATTTGTATTACAATGATTATTTGCATTCAATGATTTTGAATGCAAATATGGAATAGTATCATCCTTTATAATTGGACTGCAAACAATCGCAATCTTTTTAGTGCATTGGAGAATTGTAATGGCCATAGATACATGCGTGTTGTGTTATGTTTGTAGATGTGCAATTCTTCAGTTCACTGTATTTGTGTGGAGGTCCCTGAGGCTGAAAATGCAGCTTTATAGGACAGAAGTAGATGAACATCAGCCGCACACACAGTACATCTCTTCTTCAGTGATGCAGACTAACACGTCTGGTAACACACACACAGCACTGATGCAGGTCACAGTGGTGCTGCAGGGGAGAGAGTAACATGTTTCTATTGTGAAGGCTGAGAGAGGCTCACCAGTACTACCATCACATTTATTCCAATACAGAATTTGCTCAGACATCATTTACAAAATTATAATAAATCTCACATAGGTATGTTCACATGTGCTGTGACATTTGGTGGTTTAGAGCAAACCTTACTATCTAGTGCACAGTGTATTTGTTACATAAAATTATTTGGTGACTACGTACATATAATTTACAAAGTTCTGGCATTAAACCCATTCAAGCTTTGCCCTACATCGAAACGTTGCTAGCCATATGCCATGACGTCGATTTGAGTCAACAAACTGACAATGTGTTTCAAGCTTCACAACTTTATTTACAAAATGATTCAAGTTACAATGAATGCACGAAACAAGCAAGAAGCTCGTTTCAACAATGATCAGTCATGATGATACGCAACATTAGAATACATCGACGTCACAGGTGCCGGTAATGTGACCTCTGACTGTAGGAATCATAACCGGGCTTCTGTTCGTCACCGCGATCAGACCACCGCCGGTTATAGCGCTCCTGCTGCCGCTGATCCGGAACTCTGGTGCGGAAACACACGCACGTGTATGAAATAACACACAGATGTATTAACTGGTTTTTACAGAAATCAACGTCTCTCTCAAATTACCGTTTATCTCTGCGTCCACGTGCTCTCCAGTCTTCCAGCACTGGCGGTGGGTCGGGCGCGCGCTCCCGATACCGCTGAAACTCTGCGTCTTCCGCGCAAAACCGAGATGCGAACTGCGCGTTGTAGTCAGCAATGCGAGACATGTCTCCTTTAAAGAAAACAGTCAATTCACAAATAAATCGCGATGTAAAGCGTGAATTGATTAATTGAATCAAGCGCACTACATACCCACCTGCACAAACAAATAATACAGCGAGCTACGCGTGGTGTGCAACTGTTATTTTTGTCCCTCTTGCTTTCTCTGAAGGTTCCGCTAGATTCTGTTCCTCTTTCCTTCCCACGCGTCGCTATTAATACATATTATATTAATATTCAGTTCTTTATTTATTTTAAATTATACACTTTGTTTGTAATTACGTTATTTAATATAACTTTCATGTTCTCTAGATGTCCACCAATGGGGGGGGTGTTCTGGCACGTCAGCTCTTTATACAGACAGCGGGATTGTTTTCTGTGGGTTTAATTAATAATGCAGATCAGTCGGATCATTTGACGCGCGCGAGTCCAGCGATGAGCCGTTTTGTCTGAATCCTGCAGTGGAACCTTTGCGATTTGGCAGAAATGTAAGTCCACATAAGTTTAATACAGCCGTAAATGAAAGTTTATTAAGTAAAACATTTCGACACGTCGTTCAAGGGTCAGCGTGATAGTGCGTAGGGACTTCAGTTATATATACTTGTCATGTTATCATAAAGGGTATTTTGTGGTTTGGTTTTTATATGCCGGTGGGGAGGTAAACCTGAATACACACCAACTCATGGGGACTTGTTAAATTGAGGTTAACAAAAGCTTATAAAGATGTTCTTTGAAAATCTAAAAATGCAAAATGTTGTCTATGATCTTTAGGTTTAGGTTTAGGTGTAGGGTTAGGGAATAGAATATACAGTTTGTACGGTATAAACGTCATTACGCCTATGGACTGTCCCCACGGAGATAATAAACCAGGCGTGCGTGCGTTGTTTTTATATCCCGGTGGGGACCTAATCCTGAATACACACCAACTCGTGGGGACCAAAATTGATGTCCATAGCAAAAAAGCGTTTAAATCATACAGAACAATAATTTTTGAAAATCTAAAAAAGTTTTCTATGATCTTTAGGTTTAGGTGTAGGGTTAGGGAATAGAATATACAGTTTGTACGGTATAAACATCATTACGCCTATGGACTGTCCCTAGCTCCCTACAGAGATAAACCAGACCTGTGTGTGTGTGTGTGTGTGTGTGTGTGTGTGTGTGTGTGTGTGTGTGTGTGTGTGTTCGCGCGTGTGTTCGTGCGTGCGTGCGTGCGTCTCTCGCTCTCCGTGTGTGGGCAGATCCACGGCGCGTCTCACTGTCGTTCAGTTTGAATTGATGATCATCTGCATCGAACTCAACGCGCGCGCGCGCACACACTCACAAATACATTTCATCTGTAGAGACTTTAAATATTAGAAGCGGATCAAATCAGCTGCAATTCACGCGTGTCTGTGAAAAATCACACGACAGAATCCAGGAGTTTAGAAATCTTGGAATATCTGATGCGCGATATTTGTGACTGTTATTGCTACAGACGAGAGAGAAGAGATCTGATCTCCTATCAGTAAAATGGGGTATGTCTGATATTTAACTTTTTTGTCTTAAACCTTTTATAGTAAAATGAAAGTGCAAAGGTTGAAGGTTAACGTTTGTTGCACGAGTGACGGAGTTAATTCTGAAGTTTTTATATATTAGACGTGAAACTGTATATGACACAGAATTCAATTCTGTTTGTTAAATAACGCAGATTTTATTCCAGTAATTGACGTGTGTGTGTGTGTGTGTGTGTGTGTGTGTGTGTGTGTGTGTGTGTGTGTGTGTGTGTGTGTGTGTGTGTGTGTGTGTGTGTGTGTGTGTGTGTGTGTGTGTGTGTGTGTGTGAGAGAGAGAGAGAATGAGAATGTTGTGTGTTAAAACCAGCTCGAGCACTGTTGGGTTTCTTAAGAAGCTGTAGGACCAGTTTGTGCAGTCAGATGTGTTTCTCACACACACACAACATCATCAGTCAAGATTACAAGAGCTCAGTCTTAATACACAGATTGTGTGCTATTGTTTGTTCATTTCTTTAAGTTGTCTGTTGTCATTCCACTAAATAATAAGATTGTGAATCAGGGTGATTATAATCCAGACATGCGTGAGGGTTTTTGTAGATTGTAAAATGTTTGTGTTTATTTTACTGTTGTGTGGTTTGGTGTTCAGCCTTAGGCTGGTATAGATTAACTTCATTCACCACATAAACCTGTTAGAGCTCTCTCTCTCTCTCTCTCTCTCTCTCTCTCTCTCTCTCTCTCTCTCTCTCTCTCTCTCTCTCTCTCTCTCTCTCTCTCTCTCTCTCTCTCTCTCTCTCTCTCTCTCTCTCTCTCTCTCTCTCTCTCTCTCTCTCTCTCTCTCTCTCTCTCTCTCTCTCTCTCTCTCTCTCTCTCTCTCTCTCTCTCTCTCTCTCTCTCTCTCTCTCTCTCTCTCTTTCTCTCTCTCTCTCTCTCTGGGTCATGAGCTGGTGTCTGTGGTTGAGGGGTCGAGTGATGGGCTATTTAAAGCCTTTCAGACTGCAGCTGATCTCCAGTTACATGAATGGAAATGTGACACACTGGGAATGGCCATCTGCAAAGCAACTGCAGGTCATGCGTTTGAGTACACATGCGTGTGCGTGCATGAGTGAGTGTGTGTGTTCAGAGAATCATAGTATTTAATGTGTGGTCAGTGGGTCCGGTAAGGATGCGAGCATCTTTTAACAGATACGGGTGTTGATCACAACCATTTGCTCGTCTTCTGTCAATGACTTGAGCAGATTTCTCCATGAACTTTCAGCATGTTAGCTGATTTCACTTTAATTTCTGTCCCACACAAATGTCAGTGATTGTTGTCAATGTATACTAATGCTTGTTGTCTGTGAATTTAAGGCCGAAAACAGAACCGTTGTGATAAATAAAAGGGTTCTCTCCCTGCAGATACTGTCGGCTCTCATCCTTGAGGTTTCTGTTCAGATTGGCAGTGATGTGTTGATCTGTGGTGAAGTTGTGTTGTGCTTTATGATGTCACCAGAGGTGATTTGAAGGTTTTATAAGCTTGTGTTTGAGCTGTCTAAGAGTGGAATGGAATGTGGGTTAGGGTTAGGTTTAGGTCCAATAATCATGCAGAGCTCCACCCACTCTTTACTGTCCCCTCCAATCAGAGTAGTGTGAGGTCAGAGTTCAGGTGGAAATGTGTGTGTGCAGGTAGAACAGCATTCCTGAAGTGTTTGTGCTGAGGAATGTTCTGTAAACGCTGCAGAAATGCACAGATGTGATGTGATGGGGTGCTTACATAAACCTGTGAGTCACATGACCGATCTTTCTTTATAGACATGAAGAAATGACATCAGTGCCTGGTATAAGAAACATTTTTGGTTATTCTAAGAAATGTGTTGTGATGGTCACTAAAGAAACTATCAGATGTGGTTGATGATTGTGATTGGACACATTTTTTTATGTTTAATCGTGTTTAACTGCATAGCTTTGATATCTTCCTTTCTACTCAAAATCTCAAATTTTTTATGCTCAGATGAGTTTTTCATTTAAGCAGCTGATCATGTAAGGAAATGCTGACTGTACTTGTGTGTTTGTGTGTGTGTCAGGGAGCAGCCCATCTTCACCACCAGAGCTCATGTCTTCCAGATCGACCCCACCACCAAGAAGAATTGGGTTCCGGCCAGCAAACAGGCTGTTACAGTCTCCTATTTCTATGACAGCACACGCAACAGCTATCGCATCATCAGTGTGGACGGGTCAAAGGTCAGACACTTACACTCTCCATTGTTTATATAACAGGGTTATGATGTTTTCATCTTCTCAGTTGTTCAGGTTGTGTGTGTGTAGGCAGTTAGCCCGGGAGGAGAGCTCACTAGTGTAGGATGGTGCCACACGCGCACGTGTGTGTGTGTGTGTGTTTACGTGAAGTGAGTCGTGATGTTGTGCGGCTCTATCTGTGCTGTGAGGGTCTCCCTCTGCTGTGGGTTAACCGTTCACGTTGCCATGGAGATTTGGATCCATCCCTCAGTGTGAAGGCGGCACTGATGATGTCACAGCACAGACCTGCTCAGAAACACACACACACACACACACACACACCTGCTGTTGTCATTCTCTGAGAACAGATACACAAGGAATCACACACATGCAGTGAGGTGAACACTGAACACGTGTACAAGAACGACACATAAAATCATCTGAAGCGTCAGCCTAAAGAAACCGTCACCACACACACTCTAATGGGTGTGCAAATTTATTCTTGAATTATTTGTCTTTGAGTTTTTTATTCTAAAAGGAAGTGACATCACACACAATGACATGAATGAACAAAGAGAGTGTGTGTTTATTAACCTTTAAGAAACCGAAGACACCACACTCCAATCACAAGAACACATTTAACATCACACAACCTGCAGCTCTAAGATGTGTGTGCGTGTGTGTAAATGTTGATTTTTTTTCAGGTTATCATCAACAGCACAATCACTCCCAACATGAACTTTACTAAAACATCGCAGAAGTTTGGCCAGTGGGCTGACAGTCGGGCGAACACAGTGTTTGGACTCGGCTTTGCCTCCGAACAACAGCTGTCCAAGGTCTGATAACACACACGCCACACATACATCCGCGTACACACACACGCCTCTTGGCCTTTTTCTGAGATTAGTTTATTTTCTTTTTTTGTTTTGCAGTTTGCTGAGAAGTTTCAGGAGGTGAAAGATGCGGCGAAACTGGCCAGAGAGAAATCTCAGGATAAAATGGAGACCTCCAGTAATCAGTCACAGGTATCTGCTGTATTTATTCACATCTTCATGTTTTCCTTATGTCTCTGCTCTGCTGGCTGTATTTATATGTAATGCTGCTTTGCAACAATGCAAAGCTGTAAACACACATTGCAATGAAATTGTCAAATTGCAGTAAGAAGAGAAGCACTAAAAAAATAAAAGAATGAAATAAAGACCAAGAGCCACACGCGCGCACACTCGCAGGAGGAACAAACACGAGGCGTTGAATAAAAATATTAAAGTTGATGAATGTCACATGGACACCTGGAAACTGTGTCACATTGAGCCTTATATACACATGTGTTTGTTCTGTCAGGAATCTGGCTGTGAAACTCCAGTAGCCAATCAGGCGTCAAGCATTAATGGAACTGACGATGAGAAGATTTCACACGGTGACCCAGAGACGGAGCAGAAGAGCGAGAATGACCATCATCTGAAGTTTGTTGTGGATCAGAGGTAACACGCTGACGGCAGGTGTTTAATTGTTCTATTGCTGTTCATTCATGTGCATAGTGTGTCTTGTATTTCGCACATTATGATGCGTGTTAACGTCAGACTCTGTCGGCTGTCTGATCGTAGAAAGTTGGAAATGGAGCTGCAGGCGCTGAAGGAGAGCAACGCTCGTCTGGTGGACGCGCTTCAAGAGGCAAACAGCAACACAGACAGCTGGAGGAGTCAAGTGAGCAAAGGTCAGGAGGAGAACACCGAGCTGAAGAAGAGAGTGAGTGACATCACAGCTTCACGACTCTAGATGATCATCTCATATGATCATGTGATCCAATTATGCAAGGGTACGTTTGCGTGTGTGTAGATCTCAGAACTGGAGGTTCAGTGTCAGGATGTGAATGTGGAAAGAGAGAGAAACACTCAACTCGCCGCCAGGATTCATGAACTGGAGGCGGATCTACAAGACAAACAGCAGGTAAGATGCGCACGCGCACACACGCAGACGTGTGCCGCGCATGCGTGTCATAATAAGCACGTGTTATCATGTTTTTCAGGAGCTAGAGAACCTTCGCAAACAAGCAGAAATTATTCCACAGCTCATGGCCGAGTGTGAGAGCATTACAGGCAAACTACAGGTAAACTGACTAACAGCATACAGACAGACATTAACAGACTTAAATGAGCTTTTCTTACTGTGATTGAAGAAAAACTCCAGAAATATTTATTATGGTTATAACCGATTAACCCTTCAGCAACACATCTGAACTGATTCTTTTGAGTCGGTCCATGGTTTTGTAAATCCACAGACTTAAAAGTGTCTAAAAGTCTAACTTTAGACCGACTATCTGTGAACTGTTTTCACTTTAACCTCTCAAGCTCGAAATGTTCATGTATGCCTAAGCAGTTTTTTACATATTAACCACATATACACAATTCTGTTCATCTGGTGAAACCAAATAAATGTCTGTGAAACACTTCAATAGAGTTCAGATGGTTAGAGAGAAAGTGTTTGTGAGTTAGTTAGCTGGCTGATTGGCTGATGTCTGTGGGAGGGGTTTGCCTGCTCATGTAAATCATTGAACAGCCCTGCATTTGAAAACGGTTGAATTCAGTGGAGCACATAAAATACCAATTTACCAAAATACCAGTTTGCGTTTGCGTGTGCGCTTTACAGGCGGCAGAAGTGACCAACAGAGATTTGAGTGACAACATGAAGCTTCTACAGGCTGAAATCGACACCAACCAGCAGAAAGAAAGAAACATGAAGATGGAACTGAAGAAGTTTATGGATGTTCTGGACGGAAAGATCGATGAGTTACATGAAGTTCGCCAGGGGATGTCGAAACTGGGCATTGATAACTGAACACACACAGACACACATATTCTCTGTTTATCTGACTCTGTGTGTGTGCATGTGTTTGTCAAGTATTACTATTGATGGTCAGTCTCTCACACCAATGTTTTCTGGTCCTGTTGGACTGAAGGGAGATCTCAGGGTTTCATGCAGTGTGGAATTGTTTGATATGCACACATACACGCGTGAACTGCAAAATCACAAAGTGCCTGATGGTGGCGCTCTTTGGAGTGGCAGCCAGTCCACTGATAATCTCTCATGGGTTTGTTTGGAAGATAAATGTCCCGTTTAACTTGAGGCTGAACAGCCGATCCTGCAATACTCGCCTCAGGCAACGGGACGCCACTGTTTGTTTTTGCTTAAGGAATCTTCTTTCTTATTCTGCTGAAATGATGATGATATTATGAGCCAAATCTGCTACAATGTTAAAGAAATGTTGCTTGTAGAGTGCAGATTGTTTGTGATGTGCCCCCGCCCCCCCCCATCTCTGCTTTTCCTGTGTGTGTCAGTTGGGTGATGGGATAATTTGTATGTGCTTTTTTTTTTTTTTTAGAATAATCTCTGCCTTTCCCAAGTCTTTGATGGAAGCATTAGAGTCTCTCGGCTCTGCGGGTTTGTTTCTTTAAGCTTTACATTGTGGCTGGTGTATTAATGTGTATTACTATTACACACACAAACTTTTAAGACACTTTCCCCCTTTATGAATCAAACTTTTGTTGATCAAACATGTCAAATGAATAATTGTTGAAATATAGTTTCTAAAGGAAATCTCTGTGCTGTGTTATTTTTTGTGTGTGTGTGTGTGTGTGTGTGTGTGAGAGAGAGAGAGAGAGAGAGAGAGAGAGAGAGACACTTACAGACAGCAGCAGTGGGCGTCCTGTTCTCGCCCTCTGATTGGTGAGAGGATGTGTTGCCTTAGCAACCTGCATCCCACACACGGCTGCTATCGATTGTGTCAGTATTATGAGTGTTGTCATCCAGATGTGAATATTCTCTTTCAATATGTTTGTGACTTTTTTATTATCAGCAGTAGTCAATTTTTGTGATGTTATGCAAACCTTTTCATAGAAATAAGAATGTGTGATGCTCTGGATCTTTACACACACACACTCTGGTGAAAGGGTTTGAGTGTAGAATCACTTCAGTCACTTACACACATGAAGAAATTCTCCATACATTTAGGTGATCTTTTCTCATTCTTTAAACATTTTAAGGCTTTGATTGCTGCACTTTTTAAATGATTCCTGTCCTCGGCACATTTTGGATCTGATTTTAGTATGAAATGTTAGATTTTGTTTCTGCTTAATTTTAAAATGTTTTTAAATTCATGATAATGTCGTTCTAGAAAAGTTAAAATTTTGAGTGATTTCTCTGTTGTCTGTGGACTTAATTTTAGGAAACTCATGCCTTATAAACCTGCAGTCAAATTTAAGGTATTAACTTCAACAAACTTTACATTTAGTCATTTAGCAGATGCTTTTATCCAAAGCAACTTACAAATGAGGTAAACAATAGAAGCAATTGAAACAACATAAGATGATAAAATGCATAAGTGCAGTAAAACTGGTCTGATAAAGCCTAGCACAGTATACAAAGCTAAGGAAACCACTTGAACAACAAACCAATATTTATTTTATTTTTTGAGAAAGAAGTAGAAAAGAGACAGAAGAGAATAAAAGTCAGTGTTAGTCAGTCAGGTGTTGATGGAAGAGATGCGTTTTCAGGCGATTTTTAAAGATGGCTATAGAATCTGCTGATCTTGTAGCAGCAGGCAGATCATTCTACCAATGTGGAACGGATCCAGAGGATGTATGCAAGAGTGATTTTTCCCTTTTTGGGATGGCATCACAAGACATTGTTTGTTGGCAGAGCGCAGGGATCGTGCAGGAACAAATAATAAGTCTGTATTACCGAGTGAAGATATGGGGGAGCCGAACCAGTGGTGGTCTTACAGACCAGGAGCAGAGCTTTGAATTTGATGAGAGCGGCTACGAGGAGCAAATACAACCTAATGAAGAGAGAAGTGACGTGCGCTCTCTTGGGTTCATTGAAGACTCTCACTGCTGCATTCTGGATCATCTGTAGAGGTTTGATTGTGCAAGCGGGGAGACCAGCCAGTAACGCATTGCTATAGTCCAGTCTAGACAAGACAAGAGCCTGGACCAGGACTTATGTAGTATGCTCGGATAGGAAAGGTCTAATTTTCCTAATGTTGTAGAGAATAAATCTACAGGACCAGGTGGTGTTGGCAACATGACTCGTGAAGTTTAGCTGATCATCAATTATCACTCCCAGGTTTCTGGCTGTTCTTGAAGGTGTAACAGTTGACCAGTTGAATGAAGAGGTTGTGATGAATCTTTGGGTCGACCCGAATCACAAGCAGCACAAATAAAACTTAAGGTTAAGATTTTTTTTTTTTAAAGTAACTGCTGAGAAAAATGTTTTTGAGATTGTGATTTTGAGATATTTGGTGTGTTTTGAACTAAAAAGAAAACGCTCATCCAGAAGACACTCTGAACATAAAAAAAGCATATTGGATTTTTCTGACAAGTTAACTTTTGTTTGTTAGGACACTGGAGGAAAAAAATCAAGAAATCCCAAATTACTTTGATATACATTTAGGGTCGTTTTGAATGTTTTATTTAGTGTTCTCAATAATGATTTAATATAATGTTTAAAAAATCACCTCGGGATGAGTCCTGAGGAAACTGGCTGAGAATTTAAGGCAAATGGTACTTTGAAGACTGTAAAATATAAAGACTGTAAAAAGACTGTTTTAGTTTTCTTTATTCACAACATAATACTCACCACTACACTACTTTCAGATGATACAGTTTGTGTTGACAAAATATGACAAAGGAAGCTCAATGCTTTGAACTGATAGCAGTGCATTTTTTGAAATAATTGTGTAAATATTGTTTGAAAGTGGAGAGAACTTATTCTTTGCTCTTACACATTTGAATACTCCTCCTCGAACGAAAATGACAGAAATGTGTTCTCGGAGTATATTTTCTTCATTAGGCACATTTCTATGACAAACTTTTGAATACACCAGGCGTCAGCAAAAAAGACTTTTGCAGCTCAATAACAGTGACGATGATTTTTGGGAAAAACCCCAAAGCAACTTAAGGTGTTCTTGATGACAGCCACAGCAGAAAGACAACCTGTAATATTCAGCATCAAGTTGGTTATGAATGGTTATAAAACCTGATGTGGACCGAGGCTGTGGGTTCTGAATGAAAAACAGTTCATGCTTTTTTTTAACTGAAGCGTAATGGCTAAACATCTTTGTCTTTATAATCTCTTGGAGAGGTTAAGAGTCCCATTCGCCAGACGGCATATCTGAACTTTCTTCATCATCAGAATCATTGGTGACCTTCTTCATCCTCAACATGGCAGCTTTGATGCTTTGCTCCAACTCCGAGTCTGCAGCAGGAGCGGGACTGGCAGAGGGTGGGACTTTCTTCAGCATCACACCCTGACGGATGGCTGACATGATGCTGTCTCTGACATCCACGTGCTCCGTGAGGTTCGTTACTTTACGCAGTTGCTTCTGACCTCGCTGCAGGGATGCTAAAAGCTCATCCATCAAACCTGCAGCAGAGAGTCTGGTGTAAATGTGCACGCTTGAACTTTTACTGAAATAAAACTCATGTTAATGAAGTCATAAAAATAAGCCAGAGCTTTATACTCACCAGTGTTTTGTTCCAGAGCGTTTCTTTTGGGCAGCTTCTCGCTGATTGGCAGAGCAGGAAGTGGGGGGAGGGGTGGCGGAGGAAGAGGTGGGGGTGGAGGAGGTGCTTGGGGTGGAGGTGTCTGGCCTGGAAGCAATATCTCCACAGGGATGTCGCTTGGCTTCTGGACCTGACCCTTCGTACCCTTCGAATTGGAGTTTTGCGGTCCCAGACTTATGATTGACAGGGGCTGTGATGAATCATCATCTGCATGTGATGCCGGCCTCGACTGAGCAGCCTTTAACACACACTTACCCTGATGTGTCTGAAAACACACAAGAAATCATGATGATGATCATGATCATGATCATTTCATCTGCACTGCTGTTTATCTCATCTGCACTGTTGATTATTTCTTTGGTTTGCACAATTATTTCGGTTACATATCCCTTGCTTGTAAAGTTGTTTTGTGTACATATATAGATTTTGTATTTATCTGTAATTTGATATATTTTTTTGATATATGTTATTCTATGTTATCTGTATGCACCTATAGGGTCTGAGAGTAACGCAATTTCAATCCTCCATTTGTATGTACTGTACATGTGGCAGAATTGACAATAAAGCTGACTTTGACTTTGATGATGTTCATACACACCAAGTTGGCAAAACTCAAAAGCAAATTTAAATCAAAGTTTAATCTGACTATTGACAATATACACAGCCAGATTACATCTAATCTATTGAATTCTTTTGAACATTCAGGTTTGTATGTAATGACACACCGTTCTGAAGCTGCGGAGTCTGTTAAGAGTTTTCGCTCTCTCAGTCTCCACCCACTCCTTCATCCACTGCTGCTCTTCTCTTCTCTTCTCTCTCTTCTGAACAAACACACAAACACAAACCACTTCTTTCAAACCCTACACATCAGAGTAGATTACACTAGTTTTAGTCACGCATTCTGGGATGGCACACTGCACTCAGCAGTCATTTCAGTGAAGAAAGTCAAAGATGTCACAATAAAACATGTTCATGTTCTGCTGAACCCACACACACACACACGTATGATGTTTATTCATGAAGAGCAGAAACAAGCTCTGATAAACAGGGTGCAATGCATTCTGGGACTGTGACCCCTGCTGGACTCTTGAGCAGGTTCAGTCACCATGACAACTCGGCCAGCCTACAGATGCCCACGGGATCTTGCAGCACTCTAACCGTGACTAATTATGGGATGCCTTATGTGCCGATGTAGTGGGCTGTGGTCACCATGGTAACGGGCAGATTACTTACCAGCTGTACGCCGTGATGTTGGAGGTGCTGCTGGGATTTCTGCATTACTGAATGCTGCTGCTGCTTGTGAGCCTGAACACACACGTCCTGCAAACACACACAATACACCTACAATATACTTTGAGTGTGTGAGCGTGTGTGAGCGTGTGTGTGTGAGTAGTGCAACGTCGGTCCTGGAGTGCCGCTGTGCTGCAGATTTGAGCTCCAACCTTAATCAAACACACCGGAACAAGCTCATCCGTGTCTTCAGGATTACCAGGTGAGTTTTTCCAAAGTTGGAGCTAAAATCTGCATGACAGCGGCACTCCAGGACCGACGTTGCCGACCCCTGATCTAGTGTGTATAAAGCTACAGAATCGAATCAACTAATGGTGAATAATTCAGCTGCTTTCAGGTTCTTGTGTTGAGAAAATCGTTAGTCATGACATGACAACAGAAGAACACACACGCTTAACAGGTGAAGATCAAACCACAATAACCCGTGTGTGTGTGTGTGTGTGTGTGTGTGTGTGTGTACCCGCTGGTTTCTCAGGTAAGCTCTGCGTGATGAAATTGTTCCTCTTTTATTCTCCAGCTGTTTGAGTCTCTGCTGCAGGTGCGTGTGGGCGGGGCTTACATCCACCTGAACATCCAGCAGCTCCTTAGGGTCCTGACAGGTGTCATAATACACCACCTGCTCCTGCAGCTCTGTATCACAAACACACATAAGCGCTTTAGACCAGCAGGTGATGTTGAACACACAGGTGTGTGCGTGCGTGTTTCAGGACCTCTGATGTGTCGTCGTGTGGTGTGAATCTGTGTCAGCAGCAGTAGCTCCTCATTTCTCAAGATCTCAAACATGCAGTCATAAAGTTCCAGCTGTGTTTCATAATACTGCAGCTCCAGCGCGCTGACGGCACCCGCGCTCTCCGTCACGCCGTGCATCTGCGCGCACACACAACACAATTAAACTGTGTGTGATGACACAACATTGAATATTAACAAGTCACAGCACAGATTCACTCGTTTCTATGGTCTTCAGTGCACATCTCTGTAACGTGACATCATGAAAATCTGAAGGAAAGCAGACACACGTGTATTTTTCCCATAATGCATTTTATAACACAGCAGGTGATTAAACAGATACTTTTATTCAGTTTAGCCTGTGACACAGCTTATGTGTTTCCATCAGACTGAAGATGAAACAACAGAACTGCAATAACACGTGTGTAATATAGAAGCGCACACACACTTTGTCTCGTATGTCGTGTCTCTTGCGTTTGATGCACATCTCTCTGGCTCTCATGTGCTGCAGTGTCTCTTTAGCCAATAACAGTTTGAGTTTCTCTTGTCTGGGAGTGGCCATCACCCAAGATGCATTGCCAAACCTTTTCTGATCCTCTTCCATCAGTTTCACCATACCTGAACACACACAAACACATGAACTGGATTGAGCCTGATTATAATTGTGAATGATCTAACACTGCAAAAGTCAACATGTCAAATGTAAAGGATGTATGTGTGTGTGCGTGCGTGCGTGATGACTGAAATTCTTCTGTGAGATTACAGATATGTGTTGCATTTCTTATTTATTGTTATAGATTTAGTTGATCTATTATAATATATTCATTTCAGGTTCTACATTACTTGTACTACTGTTGTTGTTTAATCATATGTTGGGTGTTGTGTTGTCTTCACAGAAGATATAAGTCAACTCCTTAAGGTTTTTAATAACCCCACAAGACAATGTTGTGTGTGTGACCTGTGAGAGTGTTTGATGTGTTCTTGAAGTAGTCCGCTGTGATGTCCTGTATTGAATGAACAGCCGTTTGTCCTCGCTGCCTCCATTCATTCATCTCTGCCTCCAGTTCACGCACACGCTTCGGCCCCAACTCCTCAAACTTTAAACATTTCTACACACAAAAACAAAAACTTGACAGGCAGTTGACAAATAACAGTCATGACTTTTGTCATCTATTTAACATCATTGTGTATGAATATGTGTGTTTACTGTGTACCTGAATCTCAGTTGTGTAAAGTGTGGCGAGCTCTCTCATGTCTCTGAAGGGCTGTAGAAGGTTCTGATGAAAGTGGGTTGATACGCTGATAAACTGTGTGTAGAGCTCATCTTCTTCATCATAGATCTTCATCAGCTGCATGAGTCCATCAGCACTTGAGTGACTGTTAACAATCTAAACAACACAACTCACATTACAGCAACACAATAAGCAAAACACACAGCCCATAATGGAACAATTCATTTCAATTTTATTTATATAGCGCTTTTCACAATGAGCATTGTTGCAAAGCAGCTTTACAGGAGAAAGAAACAGAGAAACATAACAAAGGTAAAATTACCAAACCTTTAAGTTAATTTAATAAAATAACTATAAATAAATAAAAGCAGTCTCCAGGTGAGCAAGCCGACACTCCAATGATAAATATATGGAGTTCAAACCTCGGGAGAAACCAGTCTCAGTCGGGAGGGCCAGTTCTCCTATGACGTGTCACAGCTGCACTCAGTGACTTTGATTAATGGTTATTGAGAAAATGTTTAAGATTATCTGAGAGAGGTTATTAAATGTAATAAGGAAATAGATTTTGTTTAGACAACAGAAAAATCAGTGTGTTATGACACATGTTGTTTCTCGCTGTTGTTCATCTCACCGCGCGCAGCGCGTCCTCCGCGCGCGTGATCTCGTCCCGCATCGCCTTGCGTTTAAACTCGTGCAGATTTTCGTAGTATTCCTGCTCATCCTTCTCACTGACACTGAAGAGCGCGTCCAGCACGATCCCGCGGCCGCACGCGTCCACGGCGAAGCTGAAGTATCGCTCCAACTGCCTGCAAGACGCGTCGACATCGCACCGCGGCGCGCTTAAGAATAGCAGCTCCCACAGGTTGGGCTCGCGGAAGCGCGTCAGGTCAGGGAAGTGCGGCGCGAGCTCGTCGCGCACCGCGCTTAAATGCGCGTGCACGTGCCCTAGGAGTTCGCTGGTAAACATCCCTGCGCAGCTCCCACTCGCGTCTCCGCGCCGCTGTAGCGTCCGATCATGGCACGTCACCGCGAACTTCGACTCGATTTCGTTCCACTCCACGATAAACCGGAGTTTATGGTTTTCGTTGTTGTCGAACGCGTCGGTTTTAACGGCGACCCATCCGTCTAGACTGTCCGTTCGCTCGCTGTCCGCGTCGCTCATGGCGTTCAGAGCCTTTCCTTGTGTTTTGCTTTGGACGTCACCCTGCGGTCATGTGATCATGGGGAATTCCTGCCACCACGTGATGGCAGGAAAAGTCATATTTGCAATTATTTCAATCAAACGAGTCCTATCTATCTGTATGAATAAATAAAGACTGAAATATGCAAACTCACTCGATAATGTTACAATAAAATAAAAAAAATTCCACCAAAGTACTTGTCAGTACTTCCGTAGGTCTTTATCGATAGATGATTGGCTCTTTTTACTAAAGGGCGGGACTTCCTTCACCAGAGCGTTGCACTTTACGTCATTCTTAGTAACAGAACTGCAGCGTCTTGTTCAGTTGTTTAGTCTTTGTTTGCAGGCTACAGGAGTTGAAAAGAGATGCATTATTTGAGAATAAGGGCGGCGTCCAAATACCCCCACTTGCGGTGTTTGCACTTGATCACTTGACTACTTACATGACGTATTTCCTGTTTTTGGCCCAAGTGTTCTAGTGGGCGTGAAGATCCCAAGTGAGCATGATGTAGTACTTCTAATCCGATGGGACACAAAACTATCTCTGGAGTTTTCACCTATTAAATGTGCAACACTTTACATTTTACTACGAAATTATATGTAATATCTAATGATATAAGTATGATATAGTGATATAAATAATAATTTATTTTTATAGCGCTTTATTTGTATTGCATCAAAGCAGCTGTACACATGTTAAGTGAGTAAGTGAAGTGACATGTGGCCAGGTTAGGGTTAATTGAACATTTCTGTATTTAACCCACACCCGGAGCAGTGGGCAGTTGGGGGTTCGGTGTCTTGCTCGAGGGTCTCACCTCAGTCATGGTATTGAATGTGGAAGAGAGAGCTGGTCATTCACTTCCCCCACATACACTCCCTGCTGGTACTGAGGCGCTAAACCTTTTCATGCTTTATAAGAAGGATTTTAAAGCCTGATGCCCTTTAACCTTTGTGTCCCACAGGTGTGTGGCAGTGCTGAGTGACCTGGTGCCCAGCAGGGGTCAGTATTACAGCGAGGTTGAGGTTTCGAATAGAACATGTTTAGGTTTAGGTACATGAGACACATTGTTAAATAAAAAAGAACATCTCACAACAGCAGGAACTCTGAAATGTGTCACAGCAAGAGTTATGGCAGAGAAATATATGAGTTCACTGCTGACGGTTTAAGTGTTTGTCAAAACATGTTCAGTAATTAAAAACCATGAAATCCATCACAAGAAAACAAATGAGACTGATCATCTTGAGAATTCTCCTTTTATTTACACAACCGAATCGGTTTAATTGAGCCATTTACTTTCATTTTGGATTTCAGTATGTATTCAGATTTTCCACTTGTGTTTTTTGTGTGGACTTGATAATACAAACGTAATGGCTCTGTAATAGACACTATAGTTTAGACTGTGGTTCTGTCCCAGCAGCACACGCTCATCTGAAAAGTGTCCTCTGTACGCAACAAGGCCTGAAAAACACCTGCTTTCTGTCTTCTTGAAGCTTCGTCTTCTCTCCATCAGCTGCACACAAAAAAAAATCAAAAATGTTTCTTTTGAGAACAAAAACACGTGTGTGTGCGCGCGCGCGCGCGCGCGCGCGCGTTCTAGTCTTCTCATCACAAAACATAAAAACACAGATCATTTATGTCACAGTTTACCCAAAAATGAAAATTCTGTCATCATTTACTAACCCTCATGTAATATCATACTTGCATAAAATAAATGAACATAGAGAAAGATATTTAAAAGAATGTTAGCCATTTTCAGCTCTGGGACATCATTGACTACCATAGTAGAAACAATTAAATGGTAGTCAAAGGTGCCCCAAAATATGTCATTTTGTGTTCAACAGAACAAAAAAAAAAAGCATATATATATATATATATATATATATATAATATATATTTCCCAGTATGGTAGTGGATGATGTCCCAGAACTGAAAATTGCTAACATTCTTCTTAATTTCTTTCTGTGTTCATCAGAACAAAGAAATTTATACAGATTTGAAACAACCCGAGGTCGAGTAAATGAAGACACAAATTTTCAATTTTGGGTGAACTGTCTTTAAGAATCAAGTGCATGTACATTTTTATGTGAATATTCTTTCTACTCAAACATCAGTTATGTGAAAAAGCTTACTCCGGTTATTATGAAATTATTATCATCACACATTAAACAGTTAATATAGTTTGTACAGCAGGGTACATGTGAACGTTTCATCTGTAAGTGTGTGTGTGTGTGTGTGTGTGTGTTAGCAAATGCAGTAACTTCAGGCTAATGTCTGACGTCGTTCTGTTTGCTGTTACTGTAGGAGGTTTGTATCAGCAGAGAACACACACTCGACTGATCTCGCCTTCTTTAACCTCCACACACACACACAGTGTTGAAAAGAAACACACGTGGTGCTGCTACATTTCTCAGCACTAACCACTGCACATGATGAATCTGCAACACAAACACACATTTACACACAACACATGTGCAGATAACACAGTAATGTGTCTGATGATGTCACACCTCCTGAATCCTGTCGTCAGTCAGCTGATTCCTGCAGTTTACTGATGTCTGATGAGCACATCATCAGGAGCAAGGGGGCGGAGGCTTCATGGGATAGGATGATATGTGTGTCAGTACTTTACTGGGCGGCAGCAGCAGTTGTCTTAGTTTGTCTCTGGCAATCAACATGATTTTCATATTAGCTGCCTCCACTGCAGCCTCACAGGGCCGGACTCATTTCCCACAACACCTTGCTACACAGCTGCTTAGGGTTTGGCCTGATCCCACCTGCAGAGAACAAGAACACCAGCAGTAAGTGTGTGTGTGTGTGTGTGTAGACCGCAGCAGTCTTGCAGTTATTGGTCTGTTCTGAACTCCACATGTTCGCTGTATGAGGAGATTACAGCTGTCAGAATCTGGTGCCATCGGGCTGATCACTGCTTTAAGACAGACAGACTGCACTTCTACATTTATTGTTTATTACTTTTTGATCTGTTTATTTCTGCATTTGTGTGTGTTTATTAATTTCTTTATTTTTACGCTTTATTAATTATACGTCATTTCTCGTCCTCGTGTCTTAAAATCCACTCCTGAAATAAGTGTAGCTCCTTATGAATGAATGCAGCCTCTTCATGTACAAGATCCTTTAGAAAAGCACATATGACATTTTAGTCACTTAGAGAAATTAATAAACACACACACACACACACACGCACACACACACACGTGATCTATACATCGGTCTGTGACGTCTAGCGTTCATCACTAGAGCACCTTTAGGGAGTGAGGAAATAGATGTCAAATAAATGTGACGTCTAGCGTTCATCACCATCTAAGTGACTAAAATGTCATATGTGCTTTTCTCTGTGTGATCGAAATTACATTTACATTCATACATTTGGCAGATTTACATCGCATTATACTATACATTTGTTTCTATTTATGTGTATATCGAACCCATGACCTTGGCGTTGCTAGCGCCATGATCTAACCACTGAGCCACAGGAAAGCTGAATGTGTCCAGCGACTGAATGTATTAAATAAATGAATAAGATACGCATCTTGCGCTTTAAAAGGAGGAGATGGAAAGAAACTCTGGGTTTATGGAAGAAAACCTGCTCCCGACCAGGTTAGGTTCACTGCACACAGAGTAAATTATTATAGTTACTGACTCGGAGTATAAGTTACTTCTCTTTTAGAAACGGGCTTGACTTACCCCGCTTACTCAAGTTTGACATAACTCCCATTCTGAAACCGAAAACCCAGAGTTTCCCACATCTCAAAGTTAACTTACTCATAACATACTCTTCCTCAGCTCTCACGTCACTAACAACACAAGAACTTAAAGTGAAATCTGTTATCAAGCAAGTATTACCACATAAAAACAATAAAACACTCACTGTGGTCAGCACGTGGCATTCACATCCCTCCACACACGCGCAGCTCCTCCAGCGGAGATGACGTCACTGAGCCGTTTCCTCGTTCGTTTTGTTGAGAGGCTGCAGCTGCAGCCCGGAGAACTGCAGGTGGGAGGAGCTTAAACCGCAAGTAGGCAGGATTTTCTTTTTTTTTTTACAGTGATTGATGTTGGCAGGAGGTAGAGACTGTAAAATCACATTTTCATCGTAGTTTAAAGTTTTGTTTCATCACATTTTGTCAAAATGCATCAAATGAATATACAATAAAACAAAGCACGTTTTAGTCCTTCGGAAGTTTAATGCAACGTGAAGTTACGGCCAGCATGGCATAATAAACGTTTCAACAAATAAACACTTAGGAAACACAAATATCTTTACATTGATATAAAAAGAATAATTATGCCTATTCTTGTATTTTAATTTCAGAAACCACAGTTTCTCTAAACCACTGCAAGCACTGCACTTTCTATTTATTTTATATTAAAACGAACATTCTCTGCTGTTCTGACATTGTGCTACTTCCGATTGTGCTGCCCTTTCACGAGACTTAGGTTTAGGGTTTGGGTTGAGGGAGGGGATAGTATACAAAAACACAAAATATTCCGCCACCAACTGTGGCTCATGAACCAATACTACAACACACTACATTAAATAAACCAATCAAAATCCTCTGGAGGTTTGTACAGCAAACTTGCGGCTAAAGTTCCACCCACTTGCGGCTAACCTCGCTCCGACCTCCGCTGATCACCATCTCGTAGCTGTTGGGTCGACGCGTGTTTCTCAAACGGAAGGTCACATCTAGTGAGGCTGCGTCCTGCCTAGAGCAGTCCTTTAAGGGTAGATGTTTTGAGTCCTCCCGAGTCCTCACCATTAAACGCTAGAATGAGACGATCTAGTAAGATTACCGTTTCTGCCTCCGCGGTTACTTTAAACAGAAAAGTCATGTGACCACATAAAAATCAATAAAAACATAGACAGGGCACCTCCTACATTCGTGAATAATCGTGTTGTGCATAACAACGCAACAGTTCATTTTTAGCTTTTGTTAGCTCAGATCTATTAAATAATTAAAAATCAACATATACCAAAATACCATATTATATATCATTATTATATATCACCGGACTATTTATACTATACTGCATCATTTGCACTACTGTTCTGCATAGTCTAATTTATATTTTACATATCCATCAGTAAATTTCTGTTTTTAGTAAATAACCATCTGTATATAATGTTCATAGTACATTCCCACTTGTAAATTCTTCATAATTCTTGCTTTATTCTGTATTTATGCACCACTGTATATCCTGCACTTGCTTATTGCACTTCTGGTTAGACCTAAACTACATTTCGTTGCCTTGTACTTGTACATGTGTAATGATAATAAAGTTGAATCTAATCTAATTATACATATTTAATTACTTTTTTATTTTTACTTAATATGTGCAAATGTGCAACAGAGAAATCATCCAGGGATTTCTCGAATCGATATTGTATCTTTAAATTGAAGATCACTTAAAATCAAGGAATCAATATATTTTACCCAGCCCTAATCATTTTAAAACACTTGACAGGCACCATTTTTGCGAATGACATACTTTCATTTAACTAAAGTTTTGAATGATTATTTAAATAAAAAATTTGTTCGAAAACTACAGACCGTTATCTCTCCTCCCCTTTACTGCCAGAGTGTGTTGTTTTTGACCAGCTTTCCTCCTTCTTCACACAAAATGAACACTTAAATAAAAGTTAAATAAAAGTATGTAATTTGCAAAAATAGTCCCTGTCAGGCTGAATTAATCTACATCATAAATAATAAACACATCATATTCTCTAAAATAAAATACATTTTCTGGCTCGTATTTGTTTAAAACAGTCAGAAACGTCTCTGCTGTGTCCCGCTGTTGTCACCAGGCAAATCTTCCACAAGGCTAAACCGTCTCATTTCAGTTCACTTCATGGACATTTGAGGCTGCGTGCTTTAAAGACCAAGACCTCGTTTTTAAGTCTGTGACCTTAGAAGGTTGCAGCCTGCGAATTGCTTCCCAATTCGCCTACTTATACTATGCACTAAAAGTATGTAGTGTTTTTGTTATGGAAAAGTATATACATTTTAGTGTGTAGCAAAACAATATGCACGCACTGGGACATACGAACAGGAAACGGAAGTGGCCGTTTCTGTCATACACATTAAAATACATTTCTTCTTTGCATTTAAGTACTTATTTATTCATTAGTTCATATGTAATGTAAACTCTATAGTTATATTTATTAATTTATTGACGCATCAGTTATTTAATTTTATTAATGCAGTGAAGTGCCACTAAACTCCGCCCTTTCGCGGTGAGTTGTGGGTAATATCAGCATCGTTCTGCACTTCGAATTAGTAGAGTAGTAGTAGTAGAGCATTCGGGAAATTTTGGAATACTCTTTTCAACATACTATGATTTGGGACAGAGCAAATCTATTTTCGAAAACTATTTAGGACGGATAGTATGCGAATCAGGACGCAGCACTTGATGACGTGGCAGCCGAGATTTGCAACCTTCCCAGGACGCGTCCTTGCATTTGAGAAACAAACGTTGTTTCAGGACACGTCAGTTGTTACCTGCTGGCACTGAGAATCAAACCGGCAACCTTCTGGTTCCACACTAGGCCACAACTGCCCCCAGGAAATTCCATTCCGAGTTACGACAACGACGGAAATGTTGACCGTTCAAAGATGATCGTGTCTCGAGCGCTCCAGTGTGACGTCTATGGATATAATTTATGGCACTTAACAGCGCCGCCTGCCGTAAACGTCGTGACAATATATTTATATTGAAACATTTATTAGACACTCACATGAAAAGCGACCTACAACAGTCTCGTGTGATTATAAACGAGTTTCTGATGAGTTTTGTGATGTAATTAAAAAGGTTCAGATATCTGAGACGTCATACACACAAATGTGACATTGACATAAATTCTTATTTATGATTTGAAAAATTGAATGTTATTGTATGTGGTTAATGTTATGCCAGCTTCATATTTAAAAAATGGTTTGTCACTCTGAATGATGGCGTTAAATCAAACTCTCAGCCGTCTTTACACCAGAGAAACAGCAGAAAAAGAATCAAGATAAAGAGTTTCTATTAAAACACTTCAATGGCCTAATGGCTTTCAGCAAGTTTTTTGCTCTTTTACCGTTATATACAGCACTGCTGCTCTGAATAACAAAAAGACTTTTCTGCCATTCTTACAAAGATCCACTGAAGAAGCTTTATTGTAAGTGTGGCGGACCGACTCAGTGAGTGTTTCATTCACTTCTTTGGTAATGAAATCACAAACAAAAAAACCACATCCACCACAGACACTCGACTCTGAAAAGTGCTACAATAAAACATAAAAAGACCTGAATGAGTGAGACATTTCATTAATTTTACAGACCGACCGACTTCTGAACAACTGGTCTGGATTATATTTCAACCCTAAATCAAATAAATTACGCACTTAAAAATAAAGCCTGTTTTTCATCATTAAAGTAATGCTATAAAAGTACAGTGAGTATGACACAGACGTAATCTGTCAATGAAAAAATCTTTTTTTGGGGGGTGACGTACGTCTGACTCTCTGCTCTTCATTCACAGCATTTCAAAACTTGATGTGCTCAATAAAGCAAACACTCGCTAGTTGTCATATATTAAACTTTATGATGGCGGTCACGTGTGCTCCCAAATACACAATGAGTGGGAATAATGAAACTCTTCAGCGTCATGGAGCAAATGTCTCAGAACATGTCAAATAAAAGGCCGAGTATGTGTCCACTTCCGCTTGACATCGTTCCAGTGTAAAATTTATTATCTATAAAAATATTGAGATTTACTCCATACAACGTGAGCGTGTTAAAAACTGCAGATGTCCGTCGCAGGTCACCGAAGCGCCAAGGTGTATAAATATACTGTATAAAATAAGGCAGCAGTCTCGTCAGTAGATCGACCACATAGAAAAACGTCCCAATATTTTCACAGATTTACACAAGGCGGTGAACAGTGTCATCACGGGACCGTCGCATCACTCACGTCTATATACAACAGGAAGATTTCAACGGCTTCAGTCAATAAGAAAATAAAATGTGTTCATGTCTCTAAATCTGCGAATACACATCATTTCTGTTAATCACTTTGGTGCTGATACTCTCGTTTCAGTTGTATTTCTTATCTAACATGATTCTCCTCTTTCCTTATGATAGAAATCAAAATAAATAGCGTTCCGCAGACGTGCACGTGTGTAACGAAAGCAGACGAACAGAGTTGATGTCTAGTGTTTCTTTACGGGGGTCATTCGGGAGGCGGCCGCAGGCTGCGCAGTTTGCGCTCGTCCAGACCCTTCCAGTATTTGAAGTTGTTGTCCAGGTGCTGCATCAGATTGGGCAGATCAGCAAACGCTACAGACACAAAACATCCTCATCATCAACATTTCACACTGTAAGCATCAAGTTGAACGTAAATGCAATCGCTGATGAAGGCCTTTAAGACTTACCGTCCCAGGCATCAAACATATCCGTGATGAAGTAGTCGATGAAGGAGATCTGGGATTTGGGAACGCTGCAGGTGTTTCTATCAAACACTGGCATTACCACCGGCAAACCCTGCTGCTTCTCCTCATCCGTCTGCACACACACGCGCGCACGCACACACACACACGCGCGCGCGCGCGCACACACACACACACACACACACACACACACACACACACACACATATAATACAGTAGTCTTGATTTGTGAAGATTTAGATGACAAACACACACACACACATCACCTGTGCAAAATACTCTTCTGATATACGTCCAGCCCATTCGATGCACAGCTCCAGCGGTCTGCAGGGGTTTGAAATATCAGCACATTTGATCAACATTCTCTTCACCAGAATACGATTTTCTGGAACCATCAGGATGCCCTTCACAGCCTCATCTTCACCATTACCCTATAACCAGAAACACGACCACATTTACCTACCGGATTCGCTTCTAAAAGGTTTCTGTGAGGCTTCTTTTCAACAATACAGCCAATCAAAAGTCACTTCACATTAAATTCATACGTGTGCGTGTACATGTGCGTGTGTTTTCTCACCCCGCTCTCCTCCAGAGCAGCCAGAGGTTTATTGATGCTATTGACAAATTTGTTTACATGTTCAAAGTGTTTAGTCATCTCAGTGGCGAGAACCATGTCAATAACAGCCTGCCGAAGCGTCCGGTATTCATTCCTGTAACACAACAACAGTGTTAGTGTGTGTGTTTCTATACATTAGTCTCCACAATGATAGTAAACTTATCATCTATGTACATAAGAGTGTATTCCCATGAGGAAAACAGCCTATAAATCAAAGGAAATCATTTGTTTGTGTAATGGTTTAGTTTACAGTTTATACAGTATAAAAATCCTTGTGTCAGACCTGCAAACTCAGAAGAGGTGAAAAAGGTGACACACATCCTCCCCCATAAGAAAACCTTTGTGATTTTAATATTCAATTTATGCATTTTGGCGCACCCTGATAAGAACGAAGAACAAGAACAATACTTCAACTAACTTGTCACACCAGCCACAATTTGCTGGTGAAAATGTTTTGGCCTGCGCAAGCTTTTCAAGTGCACCAAATGACATCTAGTGTAGCAGCAGCTTATCACATGACGTATGACCAAAGTAAAGCTCATACACAAATATTAAACACCCTTTTTTAATTTTGTTTCATTGCGTGTTCATAGAGAGGGGCTGGTTTACATAAAAATGAACATTTGTTGTTAATTTCCTCTTGGACCATCTGAGGCCATCAACTCTCTAGGTGCCATGTCGTTGAAAGTTGAAAAAGCAGATACAAGCAACATAAAAGTTATCCGTGCGGCTCCTGATGACATATTAATGTCTTTTGAAGCAAATTAATCGCTCTATGCAAAACTGATTTAATATTAGTAGTAATCTTCAGCTTCTGCGTTTGAAACTTCGGACGAATATCAATCGCACTCAAGCGCCCTACTCACTTAGAAGGGCAAAGCTCTTGAAGTGAGTATTCTGAAGGGAGATTGGCAATTGGTTAGCTCATCACACTTGACAAACTGGGTAATAAAGACAACGCCATTTTCTCTTAATCCGAGATGACACTTCGCCTTGCGTACTCCTCAGCAATGCCTTTCAAGGGCGCAAAAATGACGTTTGGAACGCTCTCTTCCTGACGCATCCGCAGACTGATTGCCTGCCGCCTGTATCTGTGTTTTGAATTTTCAATGGCAACTGAGGACTTACATTTATTTATAAATCACCCACTTCAATGCAGAATCTGCAAGTATGTAACTTACCCTCTTTTTATATAATAAAAGTAGATCCTGTAGTTTAGAATGATGTTGATGTATTACTCATTAGTATTTTAAGTCAAATTAGATGCTATGTGGAGAAATCCACCAAAATGCATCATCATCATTAAATAACATAGGATTAGAAAAGCCAGTGACTACTCCACAATGCTAATGTGTATTTGAAATGTTTTTTTAGCTCTGTATTGCTTGGTTCATATCCAGTAGTTTATTTAACAATGTTCATCTACATTCATAACAAATTCTGCGGATTTTCATTGGCAACTATACACACTCAACGTGAGCGCATTTCTACGATGAACTGTTTGCTGTGGCACATTACAATGTACAACACTATAAAAATGAAATAAATACTTTTTTTATACAAAATAACATGCACATTTTCTGTTGATTCAAATGAATTCAGTTTCTAGCCAAACAGTCTCTCTACTTAGCACAAATCTCTATCTAAACTTTTCTGTAGGCTCTGCCTCTTTTTAAATG
>JAOTQM010000570.1:117500-229250 GCA_026939265.1 Oreonectes daqikongensis
GCTCGGATTGAGCTGAGACAAAAAGTTCATACAACATGAGAAATCTCACAACACACACGCATACGTGTTCTAGAATGTGTATGATCCTGCGATGTCAGCGAGGTCACACGAACAATGAAGAAACAAACCAACATTCCCTTGATTCCTACTTGAAATCATCTTTGGTGACATGAAATTTGATTTATCAGTTTAGCTTACAGGAGCTTGAGAATAAAAATGATCTCTGCATTCACACACGACTATCAAAGAGATCCAAACAGTCATTTCATGTATTACTAAATGAACACAAGTGAATTTCTTTTTATTTGACAATAAGGATTCAGAGAGGAACGTACCGACAGAGAGCTTCAGCATCAAAATGTCTGGAATGTCTGTGATCGATGAGAATCAGATCATGGTTCTTCTCCAGGAAACTCTCCAGCGCCGCTTCGGGCGTTCGAGCCACGTTACACCTGAACCCGGCTCGCTCACACGCCCAGCAGAAGGCGTTACTCTGAGCGTCGTCTTTGGCAAACACTAACAGTACCTACAAACACACAAACCCAGAGCATAAGTGGAAATGTGTTGGTCATCAGAAGCGTCACATCTCCACAGGTTTCAGGTTATGAATGCTGAAGATCTCCTCGCTCAACACGCTTACATCACGCAGAAAAACATACAAGAGAGAGACCTACAAGAGCATTCTCAACCACAACCTAACACTTCACATAAAGTTACTTCACATCCCTACACCAAAAAGAATCATGCTGCGTGTCGGCACGCTAACCACAGGGCTTGACACTCATTTATTTTGTCGTTTGTGAAAACGTTGCGTTTGTGACACTCGACGTGATGACATCAGCTGTGAGGAGAAAAACACACTAATCTACTGTTCACCTCAAATATACAGTATTTCATCCATTCAACAGATGCTTTACTCACACAATACTCACAGGCAGTTTATAAAGAGAATAAGATGATGCGTCGATGTTACAAACACACAGCTCTTCTGTGACCGAACTTCAGATTATCGAAGCTAATAATAATGTTAGCTACTTTCTCAAGAGAACACATGAGAGAGGGCAGATTCATTCAACCTCTGTATATTTAGCTCAAGGAATTAATGAGAAATAATGAAAATATCCAAATATAGAACACACACACACACACACACACACTGAGAGAGAGAGAGAGACCGTCGAGTGTGTGTGTGTATGTGTGTGTGTGTGTGTGTGACAAAGACACAAAATGAACATACACTGCTCCAAAAAAATTAAGGGAACACTTAGTCATCACAGCATAACAGCAATTCCGTTAACCTAAGTGATTGGGAATCATTTTCACTTGTTTTGGTCCAAATAAAAGTGACAAGAGAAACACTGGAGAGGCAACAGCACTTAGAGGGTCACACACACACACACACACACACACACACATCCATGTGCTGTGAAGTATCACAATGAATAAATCCTCAGATCTATTGTTGGTTCACTTATGCTGGTGAAGTGCAGGGTCCTCCTGGCCAGAGTCTGTAGGCAGTTTCTGAAAGATAAAGCCATTGATTCCATTGCCTGGCCCTCACGTTCCCCTAGCGTTGAAATCTTTGTATTCCAAGCCATCAAGTAGCACCATCATCTGTCCAGTAGCTCACTCATGCTCTGATCCAACACCATCTGCCATCCCATCAGGAGTATGAACAGACATTGTTGGGAGTGCGTACAGCCATGCACATTACTGACTAACATTACGAGTTACTGTGATGACATTCAAACAAGTTGAATCAGCCTATATTTCCATTTTTTACTGTGATTCCTGCCCTAAATCGGTTAATGATTTTGGCTTTCCTCGACCATTGTCACATTATTTTGTTCTCACCTCATTATGCAAAGTATTTAAGTGAAGAGTTTTAACTTGAATATTTCATTCATTGAGATCTAATATAGTGTGATTTAAGTGCTTCCTTAATTTTTTTAAGCAGTGTATAACTACATAAACACATCAAATATCTGTTCATTATGTGATGTTCTTAAAACGCCAAACTGTGTGAGTGAGAACATGTTGAACATGTATGTCAGTGAGTACCTGTAGCTGATCTTCATAGAGCTTCATTGGTCCAAACTGCAGCTCTGTTAAGCTCTTCTGAAACGACAGTGAAAATAAACCTCAGTGTCAATTCAATCTGCACATCACAACACATTTTTACTGAAAATCTGACAAAAATAAAAAAGCACTGATAAATGAACCACCGAAAAGCAGAATATTCCTGTATGTTCAGTTACCAGGGAGACCATTCATTCCCCTGTGGGGCAACATCCCAAATGAAGATGACACACTGAAAACAACACACACACACACACACACACACACACACGACGAGCTGGTACTGCATGTGCACTGAGTTTAAGGTAGAAGAACCGCACGAGCCGCTGCTGCCGAGCTGTGTGTGTGTGTGTGTGTGTGTGTGTGTGTGTGTGTGTGTGTGTGTGTGAGAGAGAGAACAGTGACACTGTGGCCTTTTCATGAGATTAGTGAACCTCTATTAGCTTTCCACCATCTCACAGAAACGCTACAAAATTTTAATCTCTCTCATCTAACAGAAAGAACTTGTGTCTTGAAGTTTTATTTCATTCATTCAAATGTTGAGCCGCTTTATTTCACAACACCGGCAGCTCTTTCTCTAAATCTCACATTCACTTAACTCAATGAGATACATGTGAAATGAGCAGACACAAACTCACTGTCTTACACACACTGCATCCTGTCTGTTAACTGCATCCGCCCCTATGGATCACACACACACACACACACACACACACACACACACACACACACACACACACACACACACACACACACCACACACACACACACACACACACACACACACACACACACACACACACACACACTGAAGTGAATAACAGGAAGCTGGATGACATTGTTAAGAGGGACAGACATTAGTGTTAGAGATACAGAGAGGGACAAAGCTTCCTCACTGCTGCACTTCAGAGATCAGAAACACACACACACACACACACACACACACACACACACACACACAATGACACCTCTGCTCTCTCTTCTGACAGTCACGCGCATGGAAAAACACGTCTGCGACTCCGGGGATCCACACCACACCAAACAAACCTTCATAACACAACAAAGTTTACCAAAACAAACAAATTTAATGAGTTTAGAGACACAAAACAGAGTTTTAGCCTTACAGCTTGTCTGCTTGCATGCTAGCGTTCTTTTTTTTTTTAAGGTGAACCTGACAGACTCTGATAAACGTATGACATTCATTCATTCATTTGGCAGACGCATGTTTGTAATTATTATATGATATGATATATGAATGGATCTTCACACAAGTGGATGATCAGAGCAACACAGCACCATCTACACAAATATACACAAACTGAGAAAGTGTTTTAACTTTAGTGTCTTAAAATCAGAACTAGAATCTACAGCTCCACTGACACAACAACAACAACAACAACAAGAGAACCTCAAAACTCTAGCAAGAGAAAGACACCCCATCAAAAAGATGTATACTTGAAGTTCATTTCTTTAAGTTTACTGAAGTAAAGTTCAAGTATATTTTTAAGTATACTTCATGTAGTACGGATACTAATATCAATGGACTAGTAGTATACTTGAAAGTATACTACTTGAATACTGCTTGGGACTAAATTGACCCACTTTTTAGTTTATAAATGTATACTTTTAAGTGTAACAGTAGTAAACATTTGAGTACACAACTAGTTTACAATTAGGTTTTCATTTATACTTCAAGTAGACTTGTTGGTATACTGATAGTTTACTAGTTCAATACTTTTAGCACATGTTTAGTCTATGAATGAACACTTTGAAGTTTACTCCCAGTAAACTATTAGTTAAGTATTTTTTATCCTGGAAGTATACTTGTAGGTTTTCTTTAGGTATACTGATAGTTTACTAGTTCAATACTTTTAGCACATGTTTAGTCTATGAATGAACACTTTGAAGTTTACTCCCAGTAAACTATTAGTTAAGTATTTTTTATCCTGGAAGTATACTTGTAGGTTTTCTTTAGGTGTACTGGTAGTTTACTAGTTCATTACTTGTTGTATCACAGTTTCCTCGAAGATTTCTGCAAAACGATTCGATTCATTTATCGATATTTTGATGTTACTTGCCTAGTTTACACAAGCAGTTACATTTTTTATAACTCACGAATTCAACCAAATTATATGAAATGAACGTTTAATTAAACTCTTTGAAAACTGCACACTCTCTGACTCTAATGGGATATTTACAACAATAAACTACAGAGTCATCACGTTGTTTGGTGCGTTGCAACTTCAAACGCGTTACTTTCTTAACATTCTGTATGTTAATACAGCATATTACCCAATAAAGCTGTTCTGGTGTATTTTCGGTTTCATATTTATATATTAAACAGTCAGTAACAGTGTCATGTTGGAAACTCATTCACTAGTCAGACACTGTACAGTGAACTGAATGTGCTGCTCACGGAGCAGAGTAGAGACGCTGAGAGAGGCTATCCCTGCTCTGGGAAATACTCAAATACTCAATACCCTTACGCTCACGGGGCAGTAGCACTGCCAACATTTTCCCCACTGAATAAAAGCTAAGGTTTATCCAAAAAAACCACTATGTTTGTCTGTATGCGCCTCTAATGAACACATGTTGCTAATCGGATCGGAAAATTAGCTAAAACTAGTGAAAGAGTACTTATGTACTTAGTAACATTGGTGGGACAAATTAGGAATGAATGGGAAACACTGCCTTTTTACGTGTGGCTCGATCCATATCGATGTATTGTTACACCCCTTCTATTTAGATATTATTTTTGTACTTAAAATACTTGTGAATATCATTAACATATAAGTGTTTACCTTACTAGGAAAATATTAGGAAACACCAACAAAATAAGTCAATTTAATTCAAATTTATTTCTATAACATGATTCACATCTTCCACAGCTTTATTAATATTAATATAGTAAGTAGTGACAGAAGTATAAAACAGAAAATTATGCAATAGACATAATAAACAGAAAACATTTCAATAAGTTAAATACGAGAAGAAATAATAACAAAAGAGTCGAAACATTCATTTGTAGTCACATGTAATAAAAAAGTGAAACCAATCAGCTATAAAAAAAAAATACAGAAAAGCACCAACATACCTCACTGTGCTGCTTCACTTTCATTTACTCCGTCAGTATTCAGATGGACCTTCAGGTTGAATTGCGTAACTGCGCATGAGCAGTCGCAACATTTACACATACATGTAACTTACACACACACATACAGTTTATTCACGTTCTATAATTCAGAGTCATCATTGCTTAGTTAAACTAGGTAAAAAACTGTCAAATCTAAATAAATTAAATGCACTTTATTTTTTTAAGAATTTCAGTTCCACACATTTATATTTATTTTATTCCAACCCAGACTTGTTACTAGGGATGCCACAATAATATAATATTGAACCGTTCGGTACGACCTCCACGATTCAATACGCGTATGTGAATTGCGTTTTTTCGGTTTTGTGTTTAAATAATTTCAATGCGTTTTATTACTCTCTGAACTTGCTCTGTTCTGCATGCTTTCGCGCCGAGACGGATAAACGCCTCTTTGCGAGTAAATATCCAATCAGTGAGCGCAAAAGTTATGCTGCGTATACTTCATACACATGCGCACTCTGATGTAAACAGCCTCATGTGGAGAAGAATGGCGAAAGGCTGAACTAAGATGAAACTTTTCATATTTACGTGTTATTTACACTATAACACTGTTTTCTTTGCTTACAAGTAGGTCTGTGCTATTTGGAGAAAATATCTAATTGCGATTATTTTGACAGATATTGCGATTGCGATTCAATTTGCGATTTAATTTAGCAAAGTTAAGCTTCAGCTCAGTATCTCAATAGTTTGAGTAGCCTATTGTTACCCCACTGAATAAAAAACAATGGAAACCATCACAGTTATAGTGTGTTTTGGGCATTATTTTTACTGTTGTTTTATTGGTTTCCATCTGCCAGATTACATCCCACCAAAAGAATCCATCAAATACCAGTAGACACCATTATAGTTAACATTAAAACCAATACAATTCCCATTATAACCATCAAATTTTCGATTGTGTTTTGGGAGTTCTATTGTTTTTTCAGCAGGGAAGATATAATGGTATTAAAACTCACAGAATGAACTTAATTACTGAAATTCACTGAAAATATTTGTTTATTTTGAGTAAATAAAGAACTGTAGCCTATTACTTTAGTCAATTATTAAAATATTACAAATGTTACATAGGCTACTTTATTGTGAAATTAGCAAAGCAGGCGCGAGCTAAACACGCGCTCGTGGAGACTTGCGGTGCGGAGCTGGAAATTACACGCATTACGAAACAGGCTGCATGTGTGCGGCAAGTGTAAACGTCTCACCCGTGAAACGCATGATGGCATGATGGAGTGTTGGACATTCATAAAGACAACGTGATTTACCATCCCGCAGAGCTACTTACCCACCGTTTCTCTATGTAAACACGCGCTAGACAGACAGTTTTAACATTCGCACGCGTTTTACCACAAGTAGAGTATAGCAATTGCAAGTTCACATTAAGTTATTTTAAATAAATTCACAGGCAAACCTCTTCAAAAACGGATCATCTGTCACTTACGTATGTGCAATGTTAGCATAAAACATAATGTGTTTATGTAGTTGTTACTGTTTCTCTGAAGGCTATGAGTTTAGTCAGTGTGATATGATCACAACCTCTACAAACATGAGCACTATGCAAAAAAAGCATATAAAGAAAACAACCACAGCTCTTTACTAAAAGCTGCACCTGTTAAGAAAACAAAGCATCATTTTTGTGCAATTACTGCCTGTCAGATGAGTTTGTGACAAACCATTTAGCAGTGTTTACATATTGTTTATTACTGCATAATATCATTCTTTAAAATAAAAGTTTAATTTGAAGGTTGATTTTATAATGCCTAGATTTTTTGCATTTTGTGTTTTTAAGGTGAATAAGAGACAATTTTACCCTATATATTTCATTATTGAGGATTTCTTAAAAAAAGGTTTTTAAAAAATCTTGTCTCGTCTCGTGGGATAACGGCTGTTTAGCGTGTTAGCACACTCATTTTAAAAATAAATGAAATATCCAGGGCTGGATTTAATGTGTAATTTGGATTATATTTATAAATATTCATAAATGAAATCTCAACTATTTCTCATCTTTTATAAAGAACACCGCTATCTTACAAAACACAGTGATATAGTACCTGCATAGTGAATAATTCATTGTCGAACAATCGATATCCATTAATTCAGAACCACCGCCATGGACAGCACCTGGTAACGTGGCATGTAAGAAATAAACCTCCTAAAGGTATACCTGTTGTAAAGGTAGGCGTTTAGAGTCTTCGTAGCGCGCTAAGAGACAACGTTATCGGGAAACGCAGCCCAGATAGCAGAGACACTGATGCATCTCACTGTATTTGTGCTGTGCTCACAGTGTAAAACACAGTAAATACACAGATAGAGACTTAGAATCTCTCTCTCTCTCTCTGCATTTTGATCCAGTCCTGATCCAGATTACAACTCAATCCTACTAAAGCTGCTGACACACACACTCACACAAACACTTGCAGACTCATGTGAAGTCTCAGCATATAAAAATCCCAGAGACACGGTGTGTGTAAATGACGCTGAATGGCATTTAAATTAAACAAACTGCCCAGAATCACACTATGGTACACTACAGTCTAGCGTATAGTATCATTGTTGGGATTGTGAAGTATTGAGTGTTGTTCAGCAGCAGGAACTTCTGCCAATGATAATGATGTAATTTCCCCCCAGGAACAACACTTACTGCACACGCTCAGATCAGCTTGTCTCTGTGCTGTACTACTTCCTGTCTGTGCCAGCCAATCCCATCCTCCCAATCACCTGTCAATCATCTAAAGACTCAATGTAGCAGACACACACTCACAATTACAGCAATAAACAAATCGAGCCGATTCTGATGTTCAACATCACACAAACACCGAATCCTGTACAGAGAGTTACAGAACTGAAGAGTCCCAGTCAATGCCAGATAAACCACTAACCCTATATCAGTACTAAACACACACACATGCCTGTTGTGTTTTATGGGGACTTTCCATAAACATGATGCTTTTATACTGTACAAACTGTATACTGCATCCTGTAAGCCCTAAACCAAAGCATGACACAAACCTTCATGCATTTGTACATGTTCAAATAAACATAATTAGTTTACAATAATGTGCACCACTGACTGACACACACAATGTAAGTGGTTAAGACTTTTAACTATCATTTCATGGACATTTGTACACATTGCCATACACACTCATGCACACAAACACACAGAGGAACGTGTTGAGAGAAAAGCATCATTAGACCTTGTACTTGAGTCTTATCATGGACAGAAAGTCACACAGATGCTGCTGCGCCCTTGATCTCAAACACACACACACACACACACACACACACACACACACAGCGTCTCTACGTGAAGTGTATCTGCAGTCTAGTTTGAACCAAACATGTTAAACTTTATAAATGTTGAAATCCAAATGTTGGGCGTGCACATGACAGTGTGTGTGTCAAACTAGTTGAAAAGTCATTTCACGCACACATATATCTATACAGGTGTTTGTGATGTTGTGATATATTCTGAAGAAGTGTAGAAGTATTTGTGATATACAAAATAACACATGACACAATAGAGGCATTTATAACTGAAGCATCTGAATGTTTTCTACATCATTATGGTGCTATAAGACATCAAACTCTCATCATGATAAACACACACACACACACACACACACACACACAATCCTCTCAAAAAGCAAGATAACCCCATCGACTTCAGTCAGGAATCTTGGGGTAATCGTGGATGATCAGCTGACTTTTAAGACCTACACCCCCTCCAGAAGTCTCTGCTTTCACAGAGAGGCATGAGATCCATCTCAAGGACATTTTCTTTCACTGTTCCCTGCTGGTGGAACGATAATAATCATCTCTACTTCTCTACTGCTTTTCTAATGTTCTCTGTATGCTTGTTTATACCATCTAACCATGAATATTGCTTTACTTGCTTTGCTGTTTTCCTCAATGTAAGTCGCTTTGGATAAAAGCGTCTGCTAAATAAGTAAATGTAAAAGCTTCAGAACAATTTCCATGAATATGTGAAGACAAAACAGGACATTAACTGACAGATTTACCCATAACTTACAGAATGTCTGATTTCTGAGTACGGTTCTCAGGTCAGTGTAGTATTTATGAGAACATAGCTTGCACTTTTAAAGAGCTGATTTGAAGTGTCTGTGTTCCTCTATAACACTTAAAGTCATTCTTCAAAGGCCTTGTGGACATTTCATGGGTTTGATTCTGTGCTGATGTGGCTATGATATAATCGTCATGTTGATAATGGTGACACTGTTATCACCCAATAAAATGACCCGACAACTGATAATACTGTGCTCCGCTGTATTCACTCTGATACTTTAACTGTATCACAACAGAACAGAAGAAAATACACACACACACGCATTCATTGTTTCTTGTGTAAACACACTCCTGTAACTGCACACAGTACAATCCCGCAGACATCACATCTGCTCTAAGAACAGTAAATACATCTATACATTTGCGTGGTGCATTGATCAGTGTGTCAGATGAAATGACCTTTGACACATAACGCCAGTACTGTATTTACAGAGCGGTGTGTGTGTGTGTGTGTGTGTGTGTGTGTGTGCGCGCGTGAGTGTGTGTGTGTGTGTGTGTGTGTGTGTGTGTGTGTGTGCGTGAGAGTGTGTGCGCGAGTGTGTGCGCGCGAGTGTGTGTGTGTGCGTGATTGTTTGTGTGTGTGTGTGTGTGTGTGTGTGCGTGCGTGCGCGTGTGCGCGCGCGAGTGTGTGTGTGTGTGTGCGTGCGTGTGTGTGTGCGTGCGCGCGTGAGTGTGTGTGTGTGCGCGCGAGTGTGTGTGTGTGTGTGTGTGCGTGCGCGAGTGTGTGTGTGTGTGTGTGTGCGTCAGCTGACTGCGGACGGGTCACACACGCACGAACTCACCTTATAGGCGTTGGGTTTGATCTGACCCGGCTGCGGGGGGCAGTTCAGCTGCGGTGTGTGCGAATCCTCGGACTCTTTTCCACTGTGATAAACCACCCGATCAGAGATGTGAATGCTGGATGCGCAGCCCATCATTCACCCGGCACAGCGCGACGCGACGCCACGCCACGCGACTCTCCTCTTGTACTCCGCTGATAATCGCCCTCTCTCTCTCTTTCACATATGTACATACATCTATATATGTATATATTTCTATATCCGATCGGTGAACTCTATTGATCAGACAGAAACTCTGTTCATGGTGCTCCCCCTACCCCCCTCACTGTTTCCACATCTGATTCACTCGAGCCCGTTTCTCCTCATCCTCGCAGCAACTTCGGCTCTTATAGGACGGATTTAAAGCTGCTCGTCGATTCACGCGACACTTTCATCCATTTTCCCTGCGCGTTTTCGCGTTTATTCTCCTTCCACGGCCGCGAAACACGCCCGACGCGCCCGCACGGCCTCGCTTGATGCCCCTTCAGTCACAGTCATTGGGAGTCACAGACACCGGTACGTTAATTCCTCTTCCCATCAACAGGCTACTGAAATCTGCACCGATCCCGCGGCAGAACGCGCGATTCGGCATTTATTCGCGCGAAACGAGCCGTTAGCCAAAACTCCAGAGCGGCGCGTCCACAAATCCTGAATTAAACGGCAGCTCTCAATCACGGGCCTACGACTCTGACGCTCTTTAAGACGAAGAGAAGAGCACAAACAGACGTGAAGCTGTCAATTGCTGAGGAGAAGGCGTCAAAAAAGGCGCCCGCGCATCGCGAGTTTCCTGATGAAGAACAGCGCGCGTTGAGAACATCAGCGGCGCGAATGTGACAGCAGCGGATCCAATAAAAGCACGCGCACGGATTGACCTACAGCCTCGAATGACGTCAATGCAAATGAACCGCCGAGAGCCAATGAGCAGTGGTTTGTGCGCTAAGAGGAGGGCTGAGCGCGTAGTGGGAACTTTAAAAGTTGTGTTGTTACGGTTGTGTCTGTGACAAACAAACAAGAGATATGGTTAGAGCAACTGTAGATTGATTTTTACATGACAACAAAACTGACACGCGCACATAATATCAGCAAAATGTACGAGAGCCTGCAAATAAACATACGGAACCCTTACCCTAAAGTTCAGTGTGTCAACATTTATTTCCCTTGTATAACCCTAAGCTCGAGAATGACAGTGGAGATCGTGTCATCGTTCATTCTGAATTGTTTAGGCTATAAATAAAATAACCCGATTACATGTAACATGTAGGCCTAAGTAAACATAAAAATATCATAATAAATGGATGATCGCCGGCTAACAATGAAAAATCTGGAGCAGAGTCATGTGCAGATGGGGCTTTAAAGTGCGTGGGGCCTGTGGGTCGACAGAGAGAATTTTTGATTTTCTCTAGTTTCATCAGATAAAGGGAATCTTTTATTTAGCAGACATGTGATGTGGGTCTGGGTCTTTCCACTTCACTTTAAATGAGACATCTTGACTACAGGGTTACAAACTAGAGGACAGTGATTGATCGAAGAGTAAAAGAGCAAACAGGCCTGTAATGGAAACATCTGGCCGATAAATACCCATACTGACATGCAGAACATATGCATGAGATAAGTGTGTGCTTTCTTAAATACAGGAAGGAAAAAGAATTCAGTTATACACTCATTTCCAAGTTTATTTTGAATGGCTTTTCTTTGACCTGACATGGATACCACACAACAAGCTTATTTGAGCTCATGGCACAAACACAACACAAAATAAAATTCTCCAAATATGTTCCAGATACACACGAGAGCGTAGCGTAGCGTCCCGACTCCTGCTAGTGTGAATGACAACAGAGGCAGATGTATAAAAACACTTTTGTGAAGGGAAACTCTTAAAAGTACACTAGCATTTAAGAGTTTGGAATCACTGTGATATTTCCTAAAGAAACATACTTTTATTCACCAGAGATGTATTAAATTGACCAAGAATTACAGAGAAAACATTAAAAAATGTTACAAACGCTTTACTCTTCAAAGAGTGAGACATTTAAACTAAAATGTGAACAGAAGTTTCTTGAGCATCATGTGAGTAAAGTAATGCAGCAGCTGAAAATAGGGCTTTACCATCACAACTAATACTGACTTGATTTTTAGAAAGAATTTGCTGTATTTTTGACCAATACAATGCTTCGTTGATGAACAGATGCATCAATTTCTTATAAAAAATATCTTAATGATTCAAACTTTTGTATCGGCAATATATATGCAGATAAAATGCACATATAGCCTATATATATATATATATATAGTAAAATATTTACATTTATGAGAAAAAAATAACTGTAATATGGCTATAAAATACCTGAGTTCTCATGAAGGGTAAAAAAATAGAAAAATGTTATATGATAAGTCATAGAAATACTGTGATGCATCTATGATGATCTAAGTGGTAGAAAGGAGGTAGAAACTCTTGTCTTCAATGGTCATATGGTGATGTGGGTGGGTTGGGGGGGGATTCTGTCTGCTTCAATGGAGTCACTACAACAGCCGGCCAGAGATGCAGTTGTTATTGAGATCACTGAGGTTTCTAGTCATTATTACTTCAATGGATTCATTTGCTAAAGCGCAGACATGCACAGCGCTGGAGCTCAACGTTGAGCTCAATAAGAACTGCGTCTTTCTGGCGGGCTAGAGAAAGTAAGACTGGAGGGTTCCGCGCCGACGGACATCCGTCGTCCAGCAGTGAAATCCTCCGCCCAGTGAGTTGGCATGTCGGATGCTGACCTTAATAGTCTTAATACCTGCAGGAAAGAGAGAGAGAGAGAGAGAGAGAGAGAGAGAGAGAGAGAGAGAGAGAGAGAGAGAGAGAGAGAGAGAGAGAGACGGTCAAAGATCGTTTCATCGCCTCGGTCCGCCTGAAGCCCCGGCACTAAAAACTCACCGAGATTTTCAAACATTTTCTGGATGCCCGTCTCATTAGCGTCCACCATGACACGCTTCTCGTCCAGCATCAAAACATTCATTGAGAGCCACTTGGACGACATCCACAATGGATGATCTGAGACGAAGACATGGACAGAGATTAAACTATATAACAACAGTGAGAATGTCAGTGAATCGGGTGTGTTTTACAGACCATCTGGAATAAGAGGAGTAGGAGGGTTGACCACAGTCCACCCAGCCTTCTTAAACATGTCGATCTGCAGGAGAAGTGAGAGTGTGAGCTGCACTTACTACAAATCAACAGCAGGTGACAGCAGAGCTCCAGAGCATCACTAACCTGCCGGCAGGGTCGATCCGGGTTAGACAGCACCAGGCCTGGTCCGATGATGTTGAACGTGGCATCAATGTGCATGGGGTTCGGGTCTTTGAAGGAGATGATGTGGATCTTGTAGGTAGGGGCAAGATGACGCCTCATCCACTCAATGCCCAAGTAGTTTGTAACCTGTAATCAGCACAAATGTCACGTGCTGTGATCAGCTCATGTCGAGTGCAGAAAACACAGCGTCTAACAGAGCCCAAGGCATCACCTGACTCCTCTGTACAAAAATATCTGTGCCGGCTCGAATGAAGTCGGCAGCGTCGAAACACGGCTCAAATTCTGTAGTGACGAATTTCCCCTGAGCAGCCAGTTTATGTCTGTCCTCCACTGTCCGAATGGGATATTCCTGCACGCACACACACACACAGGAGATGAATATGAAGTGTTAGGTCTCTTAGTAAAGGACACCGACACGCCACCTGAGGGTCTCACATCCAGCTGTATGTTCATTCAGAAAAGAAGCCACATCAATGAATCCAAGAACACGTGTTTCCGCTTGTGTGTGTGATGTCACCTGATCGTAAAGCTCGTCGGCCATGGTGGGTTTGGGTGCTGTGGTCCACTTGGCTCCCCGCCTGAAGTAGTCTTTAATGAGGGGCCGATATGCGCGGTACTCGAAGAAGCGAGCCCTCCAGGCCATCGGCGCCTCAATGATCTCATTCCCCACCACTATCAGGATATCTCTGGGCATGGCCGCATACATGCCTGAGTAAAATAAAGGCATGAGACGCATGAACCGGTGAATATGAACGGAGATGATGATGATCGGGTGCTCTGAGCACTCAGGTATACCTGTGGAGGTAAAGTCTGGGGTTTTGTATTCAAACGACCAGTCAATGGGTTCCGGTCTGGTCACAGTTACACCCTCGTGACGCAGAATATTGCACATTTCCTCAATTTCAGCAACTGCTGTCTTCACGTGGTCCTTCGGGAATGTCTGTCCGCCGTACTTCTGGTAGAAGGGCCAATATTTCTCGTAGGTGTTGGCCTGTGGACGCACACGACAACACAGCTTCAGGTCACATCACTCAACAGACATGCAGTCATCTGAGCTGTCTCTACAGTCGTAATGTTACTGCACTGGAGCTACTACAGTATAGTCATTGAAGGGTCACACTAACCATGGTTTTATTATAATAAACATGTACAGAAAACTATAGGTATAACTATATTTCATGGTTAGGCAGGACAATGTCCATTTATACAGTCAAAGTGTCATTTACTGTAGGCTACTGTGAGTGGCTCCTCATGTCATTGCGTCAGTGTGAATTTGTACCTTGACCTCCACAGTAAACGGGGGGACACAGGCGTTCTCAGCTCGCCCTACGATCACCTCCTCGAGCGGGTCCCACTCGTTGTACGCGCACACGGGGCACTCCTCGGGCGCGTGCTCTGTAACGGGCTCGTCCACGGTGAGCGGCAGCGGCGCGGCGGCCGAGCTCGAGGTGCTGCGGAACGAGCGCTGCACCCATCCCGACAGCGCGCGACCCACCTGTGAGAGACGCAAAAACCAACAGAAAATAAAGAGACAACACAGAGTCAATCCTGACATCGAGCATGTTCGGGTCACTGTAGGAACCCTTCCGAAAAGTAGGCTAATATTGTTTTTAATAGAATGCAATCATATTTTGTCTAATGGATTACCATTTGTACAATCACAGTTTTCCTACAAACGTAATGATTAACATGAACAAAACTACAGATAATAATGGTTTAAATATAGCAACCATGGTTTTTTATTTCAGGATTATTTTCTGCAAGGGGCTCAAAAGTGTTTCGTGTGAACCTCAGCCGTCGTTGCGTAATTCGCACCCTGCCTCAGTGCATTGATAAAAAGCGAATGAGTGTGGGACGAAGCGAAAGAAAAGTAAACAGAGAGCGATAAAGAGGGTCACGTCTCCACGCGCGTATTGCACAACAACTTTGAACACGTAGCTGCAGTGCAGTGCAGCACATCTCACCATCTGATGATGATGATGGTGGTGGTGGTGAACAGATCAGATTTACTCTTTCAGTGTTTCCTAGAATCTAAATTAAACAGAGGGACACGTACTTGAGTAGCCAGCTGTGCTGTCAATCAATCATATAACACATGATCTGTCACTGCGTGCCAACTCGACATTTCTAAAAATATCGTTTACAACTGTACAGAAAAGAGCTTATCCATTCACTCCACGCGTTAAGCTAAGCAAACATCCCTTATGGGCTGTTTTAGACAGAATAGAATATTGTTGTTCACGTGTTGCATTAATAAGGCTATTAGAATTGGCATTAAAATTGCCCCGCGCCCGTGTGATAATACGTCGCTCGATATAAAGCGGTTATATTCACCATAGCGCCGATGAGATGTGCGGCTTCAGCTCCGCGGCTTCCTCCTCTTAGGCATCTGACACGCAACATGTTGTTCTGGTTCGAGGCAGGAACTCTGACACATGCAGCACTTCTGATCCGGGAAAGTAGAGACGCGCCGCGGAGACGCGCTTTTATAGCGCGCGCGGCCACTGGCAGGGGTCGTAGGAGTGAAATTCCTGAAACAACGTGAGCGGAGAAGATCCTGACAGAAGCACATTCTTATCACGGATCGAAATGACGCAACGGCAGCGCATGCTTCTCCAAAAGCGCTCAATGGCGGAGTACTGTCGTTACTGTACCTGTGTTATCATCCAAGTAAACACAAGTAATGTCTTCACTGCTCTGAATTTAATGACAACGACAAGAGACTCCTACACTGGAAGACTTCCAGAAAATGTCCAGAATTCGTTTTGGGTTGCATGTGTGAAACCAACAATGCATATTTGTACTCATTCAAAACGTTACAGTTTGACCAAAACCGCAATTAAACAAACGACAGATTTACACAAACATGCATACAAAAGTAGAGCACTACACAACTGTTTCATAAACCTGCTGCTTATCATTAACATTCAGTATTCACTGCTCAGTTTGTTTTTTTATTAGTGGTAAAGTAAAATATGAAAATGAATTTGTGGACGCACTGAGCACAACAGGGCAGCATGATCAATGAACATGATTGTGGTTCAGTCAAATTGTTTACAATGGCAGGTGTCCAGATTCCATGGCCATGTTTTATAACAGAAAGCTGTAAGACACATTTGATAACGTTTTAGAGATAGCGTTTACCGACTAAAGTTTAGACTACATAAGAGTGAAACAGAATTAGATCAATATATAGCACCTCCTGTTTCTCTGCTATCAATGTAATCTTGAGTGGATCAGATCCAGACTCCTCAGGTCTGCACACTGCCCCTCAAAATAAGGTACGGCCGTCCAACCAAACAAATACATCTCATGCCTGAAAACACGATCCACTGAGGAAAGGTGCAGGTCAGTGTGTGTGTGTGTGTGTGTGTGTGTGTTTTGAATGTGAGGGGTCATTGAGTTTGATTTATCAGCTATAGTTAAACAGCTGTTATCATCAGGAGCTGATATCAATGTTTGTCTTGACACGAGTGCTCACTTTCGAAATTATGCAACATTTCTGTGAAGCCGCACCGCAGTTCTGGCACTAAAACAGCACCTTATATAAAACTAGTATAAAATTGTCAGATTTTGGCATTACAGTCAGTTTGTCATTTGTTTTCTTCTGATATGTTTCTTCAGTATGATATTTGGCTAGGTCAGACACTAATAAGCGTGCAAGTTATTTGGTTTGTTAAGTGGTGACCATTTCCGAATCCAGGCCTACACTCGTTTCAAGCGGGGCTACAGCGTAAACAGCTGTTTATAAGCACTGTTTATTCATATCGCCTATTTAAGCAAAAACATTAATAAACTCACTGCATACACTACAGTCTGTAGGTTCATGGAATCCCAACATTAAGATTTGAATAAACTGCAAACAATGAATCGCTGTCTGGCCATTTGGGATTTTGTTATAGAGATAAAGCGTTATGGAGAAAAAAATGCATTTATTAGCATTTTTTTGCTGTTTGCGTATGGCATCTGATAAGTGTTTGGACTCAGAAATGGTATATAACCTTCCATATATGGTGGTGTGTGACATCAGGCTTAACAAGCGGATTACCACACAAAGTTCATTTCAAATTATTTCGACATTTCAAGTTTTCTGAAGGAAACACCAGCGCAAGGCGGTACAGGTAGACGTTTATCCTAGTTGAAAATCTACAAAACAATGTCTGAATGGATGTTTTGTATGATCAGTGTAAAGCAGGTCAACCAGTGCGGGATTGGAACCATGTGTTTTGCAACATGGTTAAGCCACCGGCCGTCAGCTAAACCCTGAACTCTGGATTGGTTAACCCAAACCTTACTTACTCAGGGTATGTTGGTTCCAAAATTGTGTTGTGTAGGCCTACATGTATTTGATTACATTGCTAATTGTGTAAGCTGTATTAAACATCTATTTTGTTCCTTCTTTGCATGTTCCTTAAAAATCTACCTTTATTTAGTTTTCTGAAAACTTAATTTGTATTGTATCAGCAATACATATCTGCCTCTTTCAAACCAACCACCTGCATGTCTTCTCTCACCACATCCATAAACCTCCTCCTTGGCCTTCCTCTTTTTCTCCTGCCTGGTAGCTCCATCCTCAGCATTCTTCTACCGATATACCCCATGTCCTTATAAACTTTCCCTTTAACTCTTGCAGATACCCTTTTATCACAAATCACACCTGTCACTCTTCTCCACCCATTCCACCCTGCTTGCACTCTTTTCTTTACTTCTCTAACACACCCTCCATTACTTTGCACAGTTGACCCCATGTACTTAAACTCATCCACCTTCACCACCTCTACTCCTTGCAACCGTGTAATGCTTTTTAGTACAAATGAATTATCATACTTAAAGCATGAAGGTCTGCAGAGTCAGTGTTTATAAATGTTAGGCGCATGGTCACATGTCCAATATGTCATGTAATATACAGTATATCCCTTTCAAATACACATACATTTTTTTGACTTCATTTGCTAAAAGGCCATGGCTTTCCAAATGTTAAAAGGAATATCTTGAAAGACCAATAACAAATTGTAATTGGGAAAAAGGATCAGAAAAACAAAGAAATATTAAGAAATACAAATAGTATGAAAACACTTTCTTTTGTCTTTTGATGTCATTTATTATGTACCTGAATTAAAGTGACAAAAGGAAATTAAAACTGTGAACACTATGCCATTGGTAAGAACCTAATAAAACTTATCCTGGTAATCGAACCTGCAACCTTTGGGTTAAAAGTCTATACCTCTAACCATTACACCACAACTGCCCTGAAATGGAGCAAATATTACCTAGTTAGTGGAAAAGAGTAATGAGATGCAAACGTTTAACAAATTGTTCTGAAGTTACAAGAATTGTAAGGCGTGCATATTATTTATGCATCCAATTATATTTGGAGATTCAATAATAAATCTAATTCAATGTAAGCACATAAAGCCTTACATTTATTAGAAACAGCTCACATTATTTTTAAGATTATTTCATTTTAAAAGGTTACAAATCATAACATTAGCATAAGATTAGTTGTGAATGCTGTGTGACTGGAAATGTTATCATAGTAATACTGTAAAATTATAATATTATACGTAATCTGTGTTTCCACGCTCACTTCAGAGAGTGAGTTGCTATGGTTACTTCCATACCCAGAAAGCTGGGGGGCAGTTGTGGCCTAATGGTTAGAGAGTCGGACTCGTAACCAGAAGGTCGCTGGTTCGATTCTCAGTACCGGCAGGTAACAACTGACGTGTCCTTGATCAAGGCACCTTACCCCAGTTTGCTCCCCGGGCGCTGCAGTGTTAGCTGCCCACTGCCCCGGTGTATGTGTGTTCATGACTTGAAGTGTGTGTGTTCACTATTCACTGGTTGGGTTAAATGCAGAGGTCACATTTCGGGTATGGGTCACCATATCTGACAAAAAATAGGTCACAAAGTTGAGGTTATCAGCTAAACCTACTCTTAAACCTACCCGTGTATGTCACATAACCAGCTTTCTGGAACAACCTCCTAAACTACCAGAACCAGATTTTATATTCCAACCGATCGAAGCCTCGATAAACGATGATGAAATATTAATGCAGTGCTGCCCGTTTAAAACACCTGTGACGTGAATTAAAGTTTAAAGCGTGTTTATAATCACAATCGTGTCGCTCCGCCTTCACGAGAAACAAAGAGTGTGAAAGTTGAGTTCTTCAGCCCAAACACTGAACCGACCAACATCCACTAACTCAACTCAAAACATGTTCGTTCAGTCACTTCTCTTCACCGCTCTCATCATCTTTCCTCTCATTGTCAAGCGGATGTCTCCTTATTTCTGGACGGACTTTCTCTATCACATCGATTTGTTGTGGATTTTACTCAAATTTGTTTCTCGCAGGAGGCGGCGACCTCCGTTTTTCGCGCTGGACAGATTCTTACAACAGGTCGAAACGCGACCGAACAAAACGTTCGTCGTTTTCGAGAACAAAAGTTACTCGTTTAAAGACGCGGACAGAGAAAGCAATAAAATAGCGAACGCGTTACGGGCCGCGACGATTCTGAGACCCGGAGACACGGCTGTTCTGTTCATGCTCAACGAACCCGCGTTCATCTTCTGCTGGCTCGCGCTGGCCAAACTCGGCTGCGCATGCGCGCTGCTCAACAGCAGCATCAGAGCGAAGAGTTTGATCTCGAGCTTCAGATGCTGCAGCTGCTCGAAGGTCCTGATCGCATCAGCAGGTGAGAAACAACAAACTGCAAAGCAGAGCTTGAAAGTAAACCACACGCCACCAAGTCCTCTGAAAACATTTCTTAAAAACATAAAAGTGTCTGCCAAATGCATAAAGTTGTACTGTGTATATATATATATATATGCCTATATTATTTATCTGTATTTTGATTTTTTTTATATATATATATATGTTTATTCTGTGTTACCTGGATGCACCTGGGTCTGGCTTTGACTTTGATCAATGTAAATGTAATTTCCATCACACAGAGACCATCCATGTGACTTAAATGTCATATGTTCTTTTCTAGAGGATCTTGTACATGAAGAGGCTGCATTCATTCATAAGGAGCTACACTTACAGGTGCATCTCAATAAATTAGAATGTCATGAAAAAGGTCAATATTTTTTATCACTCATTTCAGAAAGTGAAACCCATATATTATATAGATTCATTACACATAGAGTGAAATATTTCAAGCCTTTATTTCTTGAAATGTTGATGATTATGGCTTACAGATAATGAACCTTTTTCATGACATTCTAATTTCGCACCTGTATATAAGGAGAAGATTTTAAGACACTAGTGGATTTTTGTTACAAATGGCAGTTTTCTATGGAGGACGAGAAATGACGTATATTGACAAAATTCGCACGCGCACACACACACACACACACGCACACACACACACGTGATCTATACATCGGTCTGTGACGTCTAGCGTTCATCACTAGAGCACCTTTAGGAAGTGAGGAAATAGATGTCAAATAAATATTTCTATCTTCTCTTTTATTGATTATTTATTTATTTGTTTATTAGCACATTTATCTATTAAATGTGTTTTTCTTTCTCTGTAGTTTTCTATATAACAATGGGATGGAGAGCACATTAGTAAATCCACTGTTTGTGAAGCGGTGAGGAAAGTGTCTCTCGCTCTCAAACGCTTTTTTTTGTGCCGTTGTCATGATGAATCATAATATCAGAGCTTCATTGATCATGGCTTTATATAGTCGCCATACACAAGCTTAACTCAGAGTAACTAACACAAATCAGCTGTTCTGAAACCAAAAACTCAAAGTAAATCAACTCAGAGTTTAAAGTTAAACTTCGAGTTGGTAGAACCTCTTTATTTCTGTGTTTTTGTTTCTTGTGGGTGTCAGAGTTGCGGGCCGCTGTTGAGGAGGTGTGTGAAGACCTCCAGCAGGACGGTGTGATAATGTTCATTATGAGTGAGGAGATCACATCAGCACATATGAAGAGTCTGAGCAGACGTGTACTGGAGTCCTCAGATGCAGACGTTCCTCACACATACAGATCAAACGTGTTCTTCACTTCACCTGCGGTCTATATATACACATCTGGAACCACAGGTAACACACACACAAACACAGACATGAAATGTACTTACAATAATGTAAATGACTGTGTGTGTCAATGTTGTTTGGTTATCAATGTTTTTCAAAATATTTGCTTTTGTGTTTTGCAGAAGAAAGAAACTCGTACAGGTTTGACATGACATGAGAGTCATGAGAATATTTATATTTGGCTGAACTATCCCTATAAAACAGGCAACAAGGTTTAATGATGATGATGTTAGACTAGAAAAGACAGCGGTGTGTGTGTGTGTGTGTGTGTGTGTGTGTGTTTCAGGTCTTCCTAAAGCCGCTGTGATAAATCAAACACGTCTTGTCGCTGCTCTCGCTGTCCTGGCATCTAATGGTGTAACAGAACGTGATGTCATTTATGTGACTCTTCCACTCTATCACACTGCAGGGTTCCTCATCGGTTTCATGGGCTCTGTTGAGACCGGTACATTATCGCTTTCTGACTGACATTACAGTGAAAGAGTGAAACCCAGCACACAATAACTCTCTCTCTCTCATGTACCTCATGTTCAGGTTCAACTATAATTTTGCGTCACAAGTTTTCTGCGTCTCAGTTCTGGGATGAGTGTCGGGCGCATAACGTGACGGTGATTCAGTATATCGGAGAGGTTCTTCGCTATCTCTGCAACACACCAGAGGTACAACACAACACTACATTAGATTTCATCTGATATAATAACATTATTGTGAATTTAGTTTTTGAGACAGAGCATCTTGTTGCGATAAAAATATTAAATAAGGAGACAAATGTTTTTTAAAAAGCTGTTGTTTGAAGAGTAAATAATGATATGATCTCAGTGATGTGATGGGATTGTAGGGGATAGAATATATCATAAGCCTGATATAAAATCAATGGAAGTCTATGGAATGTCCTCAACAAAAACAAAATGCGCGTGTGCGCGCGTGTGTGTGTGTGTGCGTGCGTGAGTGTGTGTGTGCGTGCGTGCGTGTGTGTGTGCGTGCGTGCGTGTGTGTGCACGTGTGTGTGTGTGTGCGTGCGTGCGAGTGTGTGTGTGCGTGCGTTAGGGTTAGGTGCATGTACGAGTACAGCTGCTGCTCTCTGAAAACTGACCCCAGCACAGCTGGTTCTTATAAATAACTTAATGTCACACTCACGAATGTTTTCAGTCAAACGTCTGATTTTTATATCAGCGCTTGAATGTCAATAATTGAAACAGGATTCTGAAAGAGCACACAAGCTCCAATCTCAGAGTGTCACGTGATCAGCCCTCCAGCCAATGAGAGAGCAGTTTAAGGGCTGGGCACTGATCTCAGAATAGCTGCTGCTCTTTATTTGGAGTAAAGCTTCAGGATGAAACTGATCTGCATTATGACATATGTGAAGCAGATGACATTTAATGACGTGTGATTTCAGGTTACGCTGAAGCGTGAACGCCAGGCCTGAAACGCTCAGCGCTCTCTTTGTCTTTCAGAGACTCGATGATAAAGAACACAGTGTGCGTTTGGCCATCGGCAATGGACTTCGTGCAGACGTGTGGAGGACGTTTCTCCAGCGATTTGGGAATATTAAAGTGAGGGAGTTCTATGCCTCCACGGAGGGAAATGTGGGTTTCGTGAACTACGCCGGACGGATCGGAGCCGTCGGACGCGTCAGCTATCTGCACAAAGTAAGACTGTATGTTTCTGAAGTCATGTGACGGGGAGGTACTTGTCTTACAATGTGCACGTGTTTTTCTCAGAAACTCTTCCCGTACAGCCTCATTAAATACGACACAGAGCGAGATGAGCCGGTCAGAGACGCCAAAGGCCTGTGTGTGGAGGTGCCTAAAGGTCAGAGGTCACGCTACATAAACATGAGACGTCACGAATCCCAGCAGGAGGACTGTATTACAGAGATCATGTATTTGCAGGGCAAACGGGTCTGCTGGTGTCCAAGATTACAGAAATCGCTCCGTTTGCAGGATATGCTCAAAACGAGCATCAAACTGAAAAAAAGAGGTTAGGTGATGTTTTTAAGACGGGTGATGTGTATTTCAACAGTGGAGATTTACTCAAAATTGATCTGGACAACTTCATCTACTTCCAGGATCGGGTCGGAGACACATTCAGGTTGGCTTTCTATGAAACATCAGATGATCAGATGAGAGTTAGTGTGCGTATCATGTGATGGATGGTTTGTTTTATATTGTTGAATGCGTGTTCAGGTGGAAGGGAGAGAACGTTTCCACCACCGAAGTCTCAGACATCATCGGTTTGTTGGATTTTGTGGAGGAGGTGAATGTTTACGGAGTGAGAGTTCCAGGTTTGGTCATTTGGTTTGAATCTAATGATAAATCATTTCCCCAGGTGTGATGTCACTGACGCGCTGTTTGTGTTTAGGTCACGAGGGACGCGTCGGAATGGCTGCGGTGAAAATCAAGGATGGAATGGAGTTTGAACCCAGCAGAATGTTTAACCACGTCTGTAGTTTCCTGCCCGCTTACGCACGACCTCGGTTTATACGTATTCAGGTAAAGTTCAGGTCAAATGTATGTGTGCCTGATGTCCTGGGTGATATTATGGGATTTTTCTCTCTAGGGTTCTATGGAGGTGACGCGCACCTTTAAACAGATCAAGCTAAAGCTGGTGGAAGCCGGATTTAACCCCGCCGTGACTTCTGACTCAATGTATGTCATGTGTGAACGTGAGAAGATGTTTGTCTCTTTAACTGCCATCATCTATCAGCAGATCTTATCTGGCAGCATCAGACTTTAATCTTTCATTTGTTTAACTTTGTGTCATCAATACCATTGTGTGTCATCATTATATGCAATACTGTCACTCACTATGGTTGTTATTATTAAGGTTCGCTGAGAACATAATGGAAATCCACTGAGCATGTGCACAAACAATCTGATTCAGACTTCACAGTTTGTCATCACTTGACTTCAACACATAAAAATATATAAAGTCTTTTTCCAGAAATGGTGTATGTATGCAAATTGTATCCTAATCTAAACAAACACTATCAAAACATCTTAGTTGATAATTTAATATACTTTATTTTTAACAAAACATCCCATGTTTCGGTCGTGACGCACACATTTTCAGGAGACGGTGTTGCTAATGTATTAGTAGTGACTGCGATTTTTAATTTGCAGACTTTCAACATTTTATGTTCAAGAGTAACTACTACGATCTGAAACTGTTCAGCTGCACACAATGTCAAGATCATTTGCGATTTATAGATTTCACATCTGATGAGAGGCGTACACACGTTTAATGTACATACATACATACGTTCGTCCTATGAATCACACCTAAGTTGTGCACTTGTAGAAATGATCGTAAGATCACATTTACGACGTTTTTTTACGCTGCATTTTATAAACGAGCCCCCTGAAGTAAAGTCATTTTTACACCTTGTATGTACGTAAACGTGTTGTTGGACACTATAAACCTTCAAAATCATTTATAATACAAATAACTATGTTGCACACATGCAGCAGATGCACACCAGACAGTAAACATACGAACACCTACAGCTCACAGACTAGATCACCACTAAAACATACTAAACTACTAATGCTCTGCATAACTGTACTGAATGTGGTTTATTTCCTCGAATAAAGTGTTGCCTTTTTTGCCACATCCATAGTGTTTTAGTTGTGACTGTTTTGGTATACTTCTGAGCCTAGCTCAAAGATGCTAATCAACGAACATGATGTTAGCGAGCACAGTTCTGAACAGATGAATTAACAGATGATTGTTCAAAACAAATGATGATTAAAAATGCAGGAGTGTTTTGGTATTGACATGAAAACGTGGGACACAGTTTTTTCCAAAAAGATCCATGATTTAAATATAAAATAAATATTCTTAACTTCTCATTTAGAGGTTAGGGTTAAAAAAAGGGCTTAGTGTTTGGGATAGCCACCTCCAATAAATAATGACTTTGATATATTACGCTTACTGATATTTGAAATTTTATGTAAATATTTACATGCATCTGAATGCCTTTTCTCTGCATTAGGGTTCTTTTTCAAACCTGATAAATGTTGATGAAACCCATGAAGTGCAGGAGGGTTACAGAATAAACTCCTCTGAAGAGACGGTTGTTCTCAAGAAGTTTTGATGAACTCAAATCCCATTTATTCACCTGAACACAGAGTTCACAGACATGATATCAAACACAAATCATATTCAAACACAATTCAAGGTTTGAACACTCATGAATGTTTAACAAATGTAAGGTGAACATGTAAGGAGTGTTTGCTCAGAAACTAAAACACTAATAATACAGATTAGGATCAAGTCGCTTTGGATAAAAGCGTCTGCCAGATGAATAAATGTAAGAAGACAAACATGAAGTCATTTTTAAAAGTTTGACTGAAAAGGAATGTATGTGTACTTTATAAATGAATAAAGTGTGTGTTATTTGGTGGGCAGCGGGCGGCTCTCGGCTAAAGGGAAGCAGTTGAAGCAGCTCGCCCGGCTGGTGACCCAGCCTCTCTTAAACGGGTGGTAGAGCTGCTGCATGCCACACTGTGCCCACACCTGCGACAGACTCGGAACGCTGTGGAACTTCAGCAAGCGCTTCTGCGCACGCTGCTCGGAGCCGGCCGGCCGCTCGGGAATCTGCGGCAGGGAGCCCGAGGGCGGGGCCTCGTTGGGCGGGTGGGCGCGGTCAGGTCTGTTGGGCGGGAGCTCGGCGCTGCAGCTCAGCGAGCGGATGGCTCGTCTCTGTCCCTGCCGAACCAGACGCTCGTCGATCATGGGCTCCAGACGCATTCTGCTCAGCTCGGAATGGATGCTCGTCAGGACTTCCTCCTGCTCCTCCTCGGCGTTTTCCTCACAGCCGTCGCCGTCAGACATCAGGCTGGGCTCTCGCGTGAGCCCGCGGCTCTGCAGCACCTCTCCGGCCGTCTGCTGTATGAGCTTCCAGTCTCTCTCGATGTCCTGAGCGCTGGTGAACTGAGACGTGACCGTGAAGCGGATGATGAGTTTGTTTCCGATGGCGGCGGGAATCAGAAATATCTGCCCGGATTTCGTCAGTTTTCTCAGCAACTCCTGCGTCGGGCTGTTCCCTGCCTGCGGAGAACGCAAAAATATTCACCTGCATGCAAACACTTTTATATGTCAATATCGTGTTGTTTCTCTCTCACTCGTAAACAGAAAACGACGAGGCCGAGGTGACGATGAGCTGGAATCTGGAAGTTTGTGTCACTTCTGACCAGAGACTCGAAGAGCTTTGCCATCTCCACACCCTGACATCACAGGAAACACATCATCACACACACATCTTATCACTTGAAGGTGAGATTCTTGGTGACTCTTACGTGTCTTATGTGAGCCTGCAGGTTCTTCAGTCCGAACGAACGCATCACAAACCACAACTTTAGCGAACGAAAGCGTCGACTCAGAGAAATCTGCCAGTGCTGCCGAAACCACGAGATGAACGTCAATGAACGGCAGCGAAAGACATGAATGAACTGAGACGTGACGAGTGAAATGTGTTTATACCATGAAGTCAGTAGTGTCAGAGTTGTCATGTCTCAGGTAAAGCGGGTCTACGGTAAACGTCTGCTGGAGCTTCAGTTTATTCTTCACCCTGCAGACGTCAATAAACATCTCTCGCATCAACACACGAACATTCGAGACAACATGAAACTCTGTGACACATTTACATGTTGACTTGGATAGAGACAGAAAGAATGCAGTGATTCATCACAATAAGAATGTGTGTATGAGGCCAACATGCCGTCTTAAAACAAGGCTTTCCGTTCATTGAAAAGGTGGGTGATTTCATGACAGAAAGAATCTTAAAAATCATCACCGTCTCTCACCAAAAGGCCGTACAGTCGAAATGAACCATCATCCACTTGGACGGGTTGAAGACGAATGAATCTGCAAACTGGATTCCGTTGATGAAGTAGCGCAGCTCAGGACACAGAAGAGCCGAACCTGCGTACGCCGCATCTACATGCAGCCAGAGGCCTTCGCGTGCACCTGAACACACACACACACAACTTCATACAACATGATAGTGTTCATTCAGTACTGGGAATATACTCCGAAACACACTTACACACTGGGCCCAGTTCATCCAGACGGTCAAATGAACAAACACCAGTGGAGCCGAGCGTCGCACACAGCTGCACAACACACACACACACAGGTGTTACGAGCCATCATAAATCTCAGAATAAGAATAAAATCATGTGAATGTGAATCTGAGAGAGAGAGACAGACCATGACAGGTATGAATCCTCTCTTTCTGTCTTCATCGATGGCGAGCTGAAGAGTTTCTCCACGCAAAGCAAACGTCTCGTCTGTCTCCAGAAATCTGATCTTCACCAGAGAGATCAGACCTGCTTTCTCCACCGATGAATGAGCCTAAATATAGCAAACAAGATCATGATGATAAATTGTATAAGTCACATTCACGGAAAGGGAGACGGTCACACACCTGATCTGATGCGTAAGCGATGAGTTTGGAGTTCAGCACAGATTCGTCTGTGTCAGCGTGACACGATTCACTTTTCATCTGCAGGATTCTGTCTTTCCTGGCCGCCAGAAGAGCCACAAGAGTACACTCGCTGACCGTACTCTACAACACACACAACACACACAACACACACCATCAACTGAATCCACATTTATATCCATACAGTTCTGTGTCAGTGTTGTGTGTTTACCTGCAGGATTCCTCCTCCAGTGCTCTGTGGATGATGGTGTAAATAGTGATCTGGTAACCCCAGTGCTTTACACAACCAGTCCAACACACACATCTCCAGCTCAGTGCACGCTGGACTCGAAGCCTACACAACACACAACACACACATCAACACAACAGGCTGACAGACGACGGTAAGCGTGTGTATGTTTTGCTGTTAATACCCAGGTGAAGCCAAGACAGTTAATAGCATCTGCGAGCATGTCACCCAACAGAGACGGCCATGAGTTCAGCGCTGGAAAATATGCATGCATGTGAGGACTCTGCCAATGGACCACCTACACAAAGACAAACACACACAATGTTACTACACATATACACTCAGACCGAGTCAAACAGACACACAGTCAGTCAGACAGACAGACCCCAGGCAGGATGACGTTCTCCACGTCCTGCAGGATGGAGCTCCAGTCCTCTGGTTCATACGGGGCACAGGTGGGCAGTAAAGGACGCATGAAACCCGGCTGCACATCCGGAACTACACGCCTGTCACGAATGTCTGTGAGATACCGGCGGATGAAATCCACCATCTCCTTCCCTACAAACACACACACACACACGATTGAAAAAACATCACTGTGTCACTCACATACAGAACAAAACACAGCAACACAATCACACTATATGAAATATTACATGACCAGATAATGAAAGAAAATCTTCGAAATAAAATCAGATATTAAACTAAGCAATAAAAAAAAGTTTAAGAACGAGACAATGTGTTCTTGTCCAAAAGCGTTGATTGAACACGAAAGAAAGCAGAAGTTGATGTCACCTCTCTGTGTGTAATCGTCTGCCTCCATCCTCACGCGTCCGTCCGTCTGTAGATGTGTTTCGCTCTCTATTCACAGGGTTTTTATATTCACACAGATCTGCCCACTGACGTAAAAAGCACTCAACAACATATACTTAGAGAATCACATACTGAACACAGCGTGAGAGAAACATCACCTGCATCTCTTTCTACAGACAACAAACATCATAGAGACGCAGGAATTCTATTAAACAAACCCTCCTCCTAGAGAACACAAAACAATGCTTTGATTTGCCATTTAGAATCAGATGATATTAGTTCATGTTCTGAAAATAAATCCAACACATTTGGGTTTTAAAACCAGAACATTTATGAAAGAAAATATATGATCACAAAAAGGACAAAGATCAAATCTAGATCTTAAGATCTTCATTCTTACAGGATTAAAAGACATTTTCAGAACTGAAAGGATCTAATAAAGATTCACAACACAGAATTCAGCATCATTCAGAAAAAGTGTCACTGTGTTCCTTATCTACATGTAAAGAGTTTTTCAAAATATCTTGTATTTATTAATATAATTAATATTGTGGTAAAACCGAGATCAAATCATTTCTTCTGGACTGAATTATGCTGAATATACGCTTGTGTTGTTTTCGTTTCTAACGGTTGTTCATTTGATAAATGTACATTTATATTTACATATTTAAGGTTTCTTTACTTTTCAACGTCTTAAGAACCTTGTTTTTATAACCTAATTCACACAGCAGTAATAATATCACAATAAAAAATAAAAGTTCCAGTTATTATTGTGAACATTTCATACCATCACAGAACAAGATAAATGTCTGATGATAGAAAATTCCCTGATATTTCTAGAACCACAGATGACTTGACAGAGCAAATAAAAATCGATGTGATGTTGATGTTTAGTGTTTGATGATGTCACAGTGTTTTGTTGGCGCTCTGGCGTGTCATGGCCTCCAGTTTCTGTCTGTAAGCTTCTGCTTCCTGTTCTTTCTTCAGAAACTGTTGTCTGTATCTCTGAGCTTCACGATTGGCCTCTTCTAACTGCTTCAGCAGAGCCACTTTCTCCTGTCACACACACACACACACACACACACACAAGTTCATATTTTGTTCATAATAAACATCTGTGTGAGCAGGTAACAAAACAAATCACCTGCTAGGTTGTTGTTTGTTTGACTTTACCACAGATGTTTGTGAGTAATCTGTTTTGTTATTTCATCACGATTCAGATATTGAAATACATGTATTGAAGGATAAAGGAGGTGTTTTTGTCAACTGGTCAGTTCAGCGGATGTTTGGTGTGTCAGAACCTGAAAGTCGTCCAGCGAGACGGTTCGCTGTATGCGAACGTCTCGCGCTTCGATCATCTCATCGTCGCGTTCTTCTTTCACACGCTGGCGTTTAATGGTGGGCTCGTCGCTGATGACCGTTTCTTCTGCCACCTCCGTGTCAGACACTGTTAATACTGTCAAACACAACAGAATGAATGAATTCATCTGAATGCTAATGTGCGAAAACCTTCCATTCAAACTCACCCTGCTGCCCATCGGGCATGGTGACTATTATGGGCTGGCTGATGGCCGTGCCAGTCTGCAGGTTGCCCAGCTGAATGCCATCTGTTACTATGGTAATGACCTGTTGACCTCCAGAGCTCACGACCTGTTGAATAGCCCCGTCGAGCGTGTCTGCGGTTATCACCTCCTCTGCGGCTATGACTGACGGGACAGGAGAGCACATGATGAAAAGCTCTGACATGAGAGCACAGTTTTAGTGTTTGTTTAGTGACGCTAAAGCTTTGTGAAGCTAGTGAAGCTTTGATGACATACTCTGTTCAAATAACCACAAGGCAATTTTCAGATAAACGCACGGCATGTGAACAAAGGGCCCTTTCACTGCGGCTCGAGCTCATTGACCGAACACAAAATCTGGGCATGTCACCTGTGGATTTGCTGGCGTTTCCGGGCGAGACGAGTCCGGCCAGGTTGACCACACCCCCGGGGCCGATGATGAACTGCGGCGCGGCCCTGTGAACGGTCAGAGTGTCGGGACTCTCGGGGTTCGTGTTGATCTGGTTCTGCATGGCCACCTGAACGAGTTAGTTGGTAAACACACAGCGGGCGCTCGATGTACATCAGGAGAGATCATTGCGTCTGAAGGTACCTGCAGGATCTCGGCGAGCTCGTGCGAGCCGTTGTCCAGGGCGATGTCCAGCGCGTTCTTACAGAACTTACTCTGCGAGTGGACGTCAGCTCCGAAGCGCAGCAGAAGTTCCACAACGTCTCCGTGACCGTGCTCCACGGCCCAGTGCAGAGCGCTCATCTGAAGCATGTCCTTAGCATTCACGTCCGCTCCGTGCTGTAGAGACGGCATGAATACAGCCATTGTTACCGAGACGCACGATGAAAGAGACACTTAAAGCGGCAAATTACAGGCAAATGCACTCAGAGTGAACATCAAAGATCCATAATACAGCATGGCGTGACGTCACCTTCAGCAGCAGCTCCACGATGCCGCCGTGACCCTCGGACGCAGCCATGTGCAAAGGCGTTCGGTCCACTTTTGTGCGGGCGTCTCGGCTCACCCCGGCCCGCAGCAGAACCTCCGTGGTGGAGAAATGACCGAACTGTGCCGACAGGTGAAGCGGAGATGTGCCCAGCTGCCAAACGTGACAGAGAGAGATCACACAACTACACTTTCAGGATAAATGAACCTAATATTATTTCTAGAACCAGAATATTTGGCTTTTGAGTAGAAACGTAAAGAAGTTTTGGTGTCAAACGCTCACCCAGTCAGTGGTGAAGGGCGCTCCGTTGGCCATCAGTATCCGAACCTCATCGTCCTGACCGCCACGAGCCGCTTCCAAGAGTTTCTTCCCCAAATCCACCAAAGACATCTAGAAGACGAGAATGATCAGATGTTCCCATGTGACACCACAGAGCAGATTGTGTTGTGTCATCTGTCTCACTCACACACAGTTATCTGATGTACAGTAGCCGTCAAAGCTGGCAAACACTTACATGTTCTTTACAATGATATAAAGCTTTAGGTTGTGTCTACATACAACACATCTAGAATACGACAAAATCATTCTCTTATCATTTCAGCATTCAGCTTCTTGAGGTGTCAACATAAGAAGCTTTTTAAAGAGTATTCACATCTATTCAGGGCTCTTGTGCTATTTTCAGTTTCTTCTAGTGAAAGAATTTGACATGTTGACACAATTACATTTTTGCTTACAAAGTAATTTCTGACACCATTTCAGTCAAGTGTTTCTAAACGTTAACTTGTACTGTACATGTATGCGTGTACAGTGTCCTTATACTAAAATAAACAGATGTTTTGACTATAGTAATGTTAAATGCAGCCCTGGCTCACAAAATGATTCATGCACAATATTTAGGCTAAATTAGCATAAAGGAATTGAATTCATTTATATATACAAGAAGCTGTGCTTTCTCAATGATCTTTAAACCATTACAATTTGATTCTTTTAGTTGTGCATTTAATAAATAAAAAACTGTTATAGGAGATCATATTTAAAGAGAATTCTGTCATCATTTATTCTCCCTCATGTCTAATCTGTATGAGTTTCTTTCTTCTTCTGAACACAACAGAAAATATTTTGAAGAATGTTGATAATCAAACACTGAACTCCAATGACTACCATTGTATGAACACAAAACCACTGAGACATTTCTCAAAATATCTTCTGTTGTGTTTCACTAAAGAATGACTCACATACACATGAGGGGGGGACGATGGTCAAGTTTCCACTAAAATAGCAGAATGACAGATGTATTGATATTTTACTGCCGTAACAAACAGTAGCTAACATTACGGTAAATATGTTTGTATGAATCAGTTTAAAATCACATCATGTCACAAGCCCACAGAGCAATGATTTTATTTTATTTTCAAGATGAAATAATCGACGGGTGTTAATATTTCATTAATGATTATTTCACATGAATCGCCACATAAACACACGCGTCCGGATCCTCGTCAGTTTTTCTTCATGGCGTCTACACAAACTGCTTTAACTGTTATATAATTCCTGGAGGCCTGAAACAAACATAATAGCACAAAAGCAGCAGCGGCCCGTTACGCGCGGTAAACAGGAAATCGCTCGTGTTCCGGGGGAAGAGGAAATATTAATACCGTAAACTCATCCACTTCCACATCCGGCGGACGCGATCACGCTTACCGTCCGATCACAGTAGAAACCGAAGAACCGACCAATATCTGCCCGAAGACAAACAGAGATGAAAATAGTAGAACAGCATCAACGGCGGGCACGAGCAGTGGAGTGCGCGTATGTGCGCGTGTGAACGTGCACGATCAGAGACTCGAGTATTAAAGAACACACACTCACCTATTCTTTTGCAGCGAAGGATTTTTGTCTACTTTTAAATGACGCCATTGTGGGTTTATAATAGTACATTTTATTAAGATGTCTTCAATTTAAATAGGCTAAAGGTAGAGCGTGGAAAGTAGAACATATTATGCGATTATAAGAATGTTCATATGGTGAATTGGTGTTGGTTTTCTTCAGACAGTTAAACAAACTTACTAACCTCACATCTGCACTGATGTTTATTTCACTGGTTATCTGCCATTCATCTCTTACATATCCCTGCTTGTAAAGTTGTATTATATATATATAATCTGTATTTTTTGACATATTTTTATTTTGTGTTAGTGTTATCTGTATGCACCCAGTGTCTGAGAGTAATGCAATTTTAATCCTCTATATATATGTGTACATGTGGCAGAATTGACAATAAAGCTGACTTTGACTTAAGTATTCCTAAGGCTTTTGTTCTTTTGGTTAGGAATTCATTGCCTAATTTATCAGTAGTTCTTCATCTTCAAGTTACTTTTTCAATCAAATTAATAAGAACTTTACTCACCCAAGAAAAATGTCCAGATCAGCTTAATAGAAATAATGCGATTCATCTTTTTCCAATAACATCTATTAAAAAATTAAGAACCATGTATCTTTCTTTCCCTTACCTCCTAAAGCCAAGGAAGTACACTAAACAGTTTTTAATGACATTTATCCATCCTTGGAATTTCTTAGACATAGGTTTAGTTTAATATTGATAAAATTAGTTGGAAATTGAAACGACAGCAAATTTGTTTTTTGATTGTCATTACATTATATCCTTTGTGAGTGGCTTAAAAATAGATTTGATCTGATATCTCAGTTTTCTAAAAATGTATTATAATAATAAATGATGTAAGCTACAGTTGAAGTCTTGTTATGGGGAAATTTCACAAGTGTAAGTGCCGCTGTTTTGAGTTTTTTTACTGTAGGCTAAATCTTTAAGTTTGTTGAAAAGTGGAAGTTTTTTATTTTATTTATTTGTAAAATTAGATCTACCCTACTGTTTAATGTGTTTGTTTATTAGTTTTTATTCAGTGCTCTGTCTACAATTTCGTTTTTCATTTGATTTTGACGCACAGTTTAGTGCACGAGATTCACACTTTATGAAAAGTCTCTATAACGTTAATAACGTTATATAACTGCTTCTGAGAGTCACAATGAACAGTTTAAATATAACGGTGGTCGAATAAAATTGCGTCATGAAATAAGAGTTTAATCACAAACAGAAACCATGAACAGTACACATGCTTTTGTTTGTGAATATTCGTGGGTAACATAATCTTGAAAATTTGTAAATGTAGGCGGTTTAAATAAAGCTTGCGTAGTTTGAATCCGCGGACTTCCGGGTTTGATCGAGCACTTTGGAGTGTTTACTGTCATTTGTCGGATTAAACTTCACTTTCTCAGCGATCTTCAGCTGTTTACTGCTGTATTTTCACAGTGGATTTGATTTCACATGTGTGCGCGGGGTCAGTTGAGTGTGTTCATATGTAAACGCTGATAATTTTTCATATTTAAATACAGTAGATGTCATCATCATTCTTGTCAAATCTTTCAGTTTGCTCTTGTGTTTCCACACGTCTGATTCTTCTGTCATGGTTCAATGTGTTTGTTTCTGTAGGAATATGAGCTGAAATGCCGTCCGTGTCCACTGGAGTGAAGGATCTTTATCTTTCTACATCACTGGGAGATCTGAACAAGAAAGCAGAAATCAAACCAGATAAAACCAGCACCAGACAGTAAGACCACACACACACACACAGTGACTGGAGGAAAATCTGCACTCTCTTCATTAAAATGTCTATAAATCCTGTGTGTGTGTGTGTGTGTGTGTGTGTGTGTGTGTGTGTGTGTGTGTGTGTGTGTGTGTGTGTGTTTCAGTTATGTCCAGAGTGCATGTAAGATCTTTAAGGCAGCTGAGGAGTGTCGTCTTGATCGTGATGAGGAGAAAGCTTATGTCCTGTATATGAAGTACCTGAGTGTGTATGACCTCATCAAGAAGAGACCGGACTTCAGACAGCAGCAGGTGATGGGTGGTCTGGTCTGGTCTGCCTCGAAGATCTCTGACACCTTTAAATCCACAGATGTAAACATTGAGTTGTGTGTTCCCTGCAAGTTAAAGTTACAACATTTTGTTTTGCTAATGCAATGTGCTACCACTGCTAACATGTTGTGGGTTAGGTTAGTTATTCAACAGATCAGATGTTGTGTATGTGATGGATGTTGTGTATTTGAATAAGAAAGCAATTCAGGACACTGTCATTTACATTACATTTACATTTATTCATTTGGCAGACACTTTTATCCAAAGCGACTTACAAGTAGGAGAGCATTATTCAGAGTTTGTGTTTATTTTGCTCTTGTTTCAGGAATTCTTTCTGTCTATGCTGGGGCCAACTAGCTTTAAAAAGGCCATTGAGGAAGCAGAAAAACTTTCAGAGAGTTTGAAACTCCGGTCAGTGTTGCGCACACACGCACACACACACACGGCTCAGGTTGATCTAATCACAGGAGCACTTACTCACCTGTCAATCAACGCCCCCTGATATTAAAAGTTTACTCACTGGTTGACAAACGCTTCCTTCCAGATATGAGGAAGTGGAAGTGCGGAAAAGGCTGGAAGAGAAAGAGAGAAGAGAGGAAAAGAATCGAAGAGAAGAGAGAACAGAGAAAGATGGACGTGATTCACCCAGAGGAACATCAGAGAAGAGCAGTCAGAAGGTACAGAAACAATAAACATGAAAAGAAACACAAACAATGCTCATATTGGTTTTAATAACCCATCTGAAACTGAACATTAACACAAATCTATGACATAATTACAGTCACACTGCAGTGATGCATGACAAGAACTCTAGAAAGTGATTCTAGAAAGATTGAGCTGATATTTTCCATGTACCTGAGAATGATTTCTCAAGTAACTCACACAAACATCTTAATGAGACCATGAAGAGCTTTCCCAAAGATTCAGTGTTCATGAAATAAAAGAATATATTAGGAATACTGATATGGTATTGGTCACAGTTTAGTGTTGATGTGTTTGTGATGTGGTTACTGTAGTGTGACTCATTGTGTTTTTTTCCCTGCAGATTCAAGAAGAACCAAATAACAAGAAGCATGCGTGTGCAAAAGGTAGCGTGTGTTCAGTTGGATTGTTTACAGTTGTCTGTAGTTTGCTTTGTTTTGAAGGTTTTCTTTCTCTCTTTCTTTCTTTCTCTCTTTCTTTCTCTCTTTCTTTCTTTCTCTCTTTCTTTCTTTCTTTCTTTCTTTCTTTCTTTCTGTCTAGCAGGCAGCATCAGTGCTGAAGGTTTATATCATCTGATGAAGGACAGCAGTATAAATGTGCTGGTGATGGACGCGCGGAGCACACAGGACTTTGGGGAGTCGCACATGTGTGTCCCGTCTCAGACGTGTATCAGTGTACCTGAGGAGGCCATCAGCCCAGGGTATCGCTCGCTCCTGAATCTCTCTGCACTCGTTTCATGTTTAGTAAAAACCAAAGCAGAACATTGACAGATTGTCATCATTTTTCTGTGATTGTCAGCGTGACGGTGAATCAGATCGAGTTGAAGCTTCCTGCTGAATCTCTGGATGAGTGGAAGCGTCGAGCATTTGTGGATTATGTGGTTCTGTTGGACTGGTTCAGCAGCATCTCTGACCTCAAACTGGGCACCACTCTACAGAGTCTGAAGGATGCTCTCTTTAAGGTACTGTAGCACTGATGCTCTCTGAATGCTGGCGCTCACTCTCAGGTCCTGTGACATTCTTGTGTGTGGTGGTTTTGTGCAGTGGGACAGCAGTACTATCCTGCGCAGTGAGCCGCTGGTGCTGGACGGGGGTTATGAAAACTGGCTGCTCTTTTACCCCATGTACACCAGCAACGCTAAAGTCAGACCGCCCAGACAGCAGGTGACCAGCGCTCTGCCACAATGTGAGTATCTCTGGAGGGGGTTCAGAGTCATATCATGACTTCAGGGGGATGTTGGGAGGTTATGCAGTTTTGTTTCATTGATTTCAGTGAACTTTGCATATCCTTCACTGGAGGAGCCCAAACCTGCAAGCGTGAACTCGGAGCCCGAACCGCTCACGCAGCTCAACGGCAGAACTGTGGACCAGGAACCTCACACAGAACCGCCCGCAAACCCCACCAACGCACAAACACCGGCCCACCGGCCTGTTCCTCAAACCAGCACAGACGTCATAACACCGCCCTCCGCCTCACCCAGACACACTCCACAGGTGAGTTACATCAAGAACACACACATGAATAATTCACATAAACATCGAGTTGATGACATATCCTCACTCAAACTCAGGTGGATCGCTCCAAAAAACCAGCCGCGAGCGTCACATCGAGAGTCGGCGACGAGTCCGCAGTGAACGATAGTCCTGTGGCACACAACGGCCTGGTGGTGCCCAAGCGCTCGGCCAAACCCAACCTGGACCCGTCCAGAGTCCTGAGCGAGGAGGAACGCAGGGAGATCCACGCCGAGACCGTAAGTCTGATGGAGAAAGCCCGTAAGGAGCAGGAACAACGCAAGCGAGCTCAGGAAGAGCGAGCCAGAGACGAGAAAGAGCAGAGGGAGGCAGCAGAGAGACATCAGAGAGAAGAGAACGAGATGAAGGAGGAGGAGAAACAGCGGGAGAGAAAGAAACTGGAGAGACAGACGGCAGAAGAGGGGGATCAGGGAGAAACGGAGCGAGATGAGAAGGTCAGAAAAGCGCAGGACGTCCCGCTGGATGCTCAGATGAAGAGCATGTCACTGGATTTGCCAGCGCCGGTTACAGCTGTGAGTGACGTCAAGGTCAGTGACATCACTACACATGAGTGTGTGCTGCAGTATTGTGTACACTGTGAACATGCACATGATAAAAAAATGCGTTACGCATGTAAAGTGTGCACGTGTGTGTTGCAGAGAGATACTCTGACACGAGCGCGCAGCGAGGAGATGGGCAGGACCGTACCCGGGTTGCCGGACGGCTGGATGAAGGTAAGAGGACGCAGCAGCAGTAATCTGTCGTGATGTCAGTTTGTGGTTTCTCACGTAGAGCCATTTGTGTGTGCAGTTTCTAGACACGGTGACAGGAACCTACAGATACTACCACTCTCCCACCAACCGTGTGCATCTCTATCCTCCAGAGGTGAGCATGCCTCAGGTACCGGCCAGCACACCCTCCACGAATAAAGCCAAACCGGCGCAGGCCATAGAGACGGACAAAGACAAGGAGAGAGAGCAATCCAAACTGAAGCGATCGTACTCGTCTCCTGATATCAGCCAGGAACTGAGCGCAGAGACCAGCAGAAAACCTGCAGCTGTACCTACAATAAACAGAGAAAACAAGTACGCACGCACGCACACACACACACACACACACATGCAGCTCCTTTACAGGCGTGATAAATAATCACTTGTGCGTTCCTCACAGGCCTCTGGCTGCTGCCGCCGCGTATAAGGTTGAAATCGCTCGTCCATCGGCAGCAAAGATCCGGAACCTGAACCCGGTGTTTGGAGGTCAGGGGCCGTTATTAACAGGCCTCCGTAACCTTGGCAACACATGCTACATGAACTCCATCCTCCAGTGCCTGTGTAACACGGTCGCCATGGCAGATTATTTCAACAGGAACTTCTATCAGGAAGACATCAACAGGTACAAAACGCAGCACACGTGAAAGAACAGCTGACGACGTGTCTTCATTCCGTGTTTGTGTTTAACAGGGCCAATATTCTGGGTCATAAAGGGGAGGTGGCCGAGGAGTTCAGCGTGGTCATGAAAGCGCTGTGGTCGGGACAGTACAAATGCATCAGTCCTCAAGATTTTAAAGGCACCATCTGTAAAATCAACAACCGCTTCTCCAGCTACGAGCATCAAGATTCCCAGGAACTGCTTCTGTTCCTCATGGACGGACTGCATGAGGATCTCAATAAGGTACGAGAGAGAGAGAGAGACAGAGAGACACACGGTCATGACTGCGAGTTTGCTTAGATGTTCTGATCTAGTGTGATCTTAAAACACTTGTGTTTGACAGGCGGATAAACGGAGGGGTTATACGGAAGAGGACATCGATCATCTGGATGATGTGAGCGCTGCAGAGTTGGCCTGGAGCAAACACAAGCTGTTGAATGAGTCCATCATCGTGGCTCTGTTTCAGGGTCAGTTTAAATCCACAGTTCAGTGCATGAGCTGCCAGCACAAATCCAGAACCTTCGAGACCTTCATGTACCTCACGCTGGAGATGACGCCCAGCAGCAAGTGCTCTCTACAGGTCCAGCACACACACACATACATTGTCTTTAGTCTTGTGTTGCTGTTATCTGTTGACAGACGCACACGCTCGGCTCCTCGTGACTGTTGCCGGTTGTGTGTGTGTACAGGATTGTTTGAAACTCTTCTCTAAAGAGGAGCGACTGACTGACAGCAATCGTTTCTACTGTCGACACTGTAAAACGCATCGAGACGCCATGAAGAAAATGCAGATCTGGAAAGTTCCACCAATTTTACTTGTGCACTTGAAACGGTTTGTAAATCTTCAGTTTCTTTCTTTAAGGATTTCACATCCCAGAATGCAAATGCAGAAACCTGTGCGTGATTGTGTTTACAAGGTTCAAATATGACGGCCGGTGGCGGGAAAAGCTGCAGACGTTGGTGGATTTCCCGCTGGATAATCTGGACCTGTCCCAATACGTCATTGGACCCAAACAGCACCTGAAGAAATACAACCTGTACGCTGTGTCTGTGAGTACACAAATACACAACACACAGACGTAAACATGCGCTGTATTCCGACCGTTGTGTAATTGTGTTGTTTTTATCATCAGAATCATTATGGCGGGATGGACGGAGGTCATTACACTGCATACTGTAAGAATCCCATCAAACAGCGCTGGTTTAAGTTTGATGATCACGAGGTGTCTGACATTTCTTCCTCCTCCGTCCGCTCGGCGGCCGCTTACATCTTCTTCTACTCGTCCTTATGAAGAAACGCAACAGGTTAACCAGAGGTGACCCACACGCATTAGAAACACGACTGTGGGCGGAGCTTAAAGACCTTTACCTGAAGACTGCTGAGGATCTCTTGCTCTCTCTCTCTCTCTCTCTCTCTCTCTCTCTCTCTCTCTCTCTCTCTCTCTCTCAGTAGCGTCTGTAGGACCGTAGCAGGGACAGGCTCAGGTCTCAGTGTATCTGTCTGTTTCCTCCACTCCTTCCTTACGGCAGGACTAACGTCTTACGGACATTTCTGGGAGATTATACATCACTATATATACAAACACACACTATAATCCAAACGGCTCATTAGATGTGCACTTACCGCTTAAATAAATCTTTTATTTATTTATATAGTCACCAAATGTTACTAGTAAAAATGCAGTACATGTCTCTGGTCCAGCACCAGGCCCAAAAGAGACTCGAGATGAAAAACAACTACATGGACTCACACATTCACATGTAATGTGTGCCTTCTATCACTAATGACATCACTCTCATGAGACCGTAAATAACAGGATTCCCTCCAGTAGCATTAGCAGTAGAAGTCAAACACTTTATTTATATTATAACCCAGAATATTTTTCTCTCTATATTAATATTACTCTGAATTCAAGCTGCTTTCTATTGAGCGTGTAGGTGAAAATGACCAAACGGGCCGCACGCATCACCATGAAAAGGTCTCATGATTATCACTAACATTATATTTGTGGCATGATGTTTGGCATGAGCTTCTCTCACCTGTTTTCTTATATTATTATTATTATTAACATTCATTTATTGGCATATAAACCCTTAAATCATTGTAAATGTACTGCTTCAATAAAACATAAACAGATGTGTGTGTGTGTGTGTGTGTAGTGTATGGTGTCGCTCTTGCAGTTGAGTAAGAACACAGATGTTTCAGCTCTTTAACATCATGATGGTTGAATGTACAGTAGGCTACACATGTTTTTATTGTTTAGCATCAGATGACACGTGTAGGGTTCTATACAATTGTTTCTGATTATGTGTAATCCCTGGGATCGAACCCATATAACCTTGGTGTTGCTTGCGCCATGACCACAGAACTACAAGAAAAATAAATTTCTAATGTAATATATAGAATTGGTTCAGACCGTTCTCGATCAAGATTAAACCCTAATATAGTTTTAAATGGGTTAGGGTCAAGTCTTCAGAAACAGACGCGTTCAACTTTGCGGCGCTGCGCAGATCTATCGGCGAATGACATAAAGTACCGCGAGAGCGAATCACGTGCACACTACTCTGTATGCTTTCGAATGGCTCTCGCGGTACTTTAATGTGATACGCCAAGCAATCTGCGCAATCCCGAAAAAGTCTATTCCTGAAAACTTTGATTAGCTCGTTTAGATGTGTTTTATCAGTTAAACTCGGCAGGAAAATGGATCTCGAGAACCACTGCTTAAAAGGGATCGTTTACCCAAAAATGATAGTCATCCTTTATTCACCTTCATGTCATTTCAAACCTGTAACATTCTTTCTTCAGCAGAACACAAAAGAAGATATTTTAAAGAATGTTAAACCCATTCACTTCTATTGTATGGATTGGAGACACAACGTAAATTGGTCCTGCTGTGGATGACTGAATTGTTGACCTTTGAGTGAACTATCAACAGTAAAGATGTCAAAAACAAACAAACATGAGCGTTTTTTTAGGCCTTTTATTGTTGAAATGTACAGTAAAAATGTTTACAGATCCATTAATATCTCCAGCATCAAATATTGTCATGTTTCAGCTGATATATTGGTGCCAGATAGATGTATCTATAAGATACACGAGATCTCTCTCACACAATACTCCAGTGACAGTAATAGACAAGAGTACCGCTGTAACATTAGAAAGTTGTGTTGGGGTTGTTTTCGGCACATACTCTGCTGTCATTTGCTTTGCAATCTGCCCATTATCTACACGAGATTCAGACGACACGTATGAACCTTAAACGCATTCATACAAGCTGTGCACATGTAGTTTTCTGTACATCAAAACATATTCTGTTGGCATTCAGCTCTGTACAAAATCTGACACGAACAAAACCAGTAAGTGACTGACATTGCACTTAAAATTGCTATTCTTTTATACAAGGCAACATTTTGTAGTTTAGAATAAATACTTTATTTATACATTGATACTGTACCAGTTATTAACCACTTTATCATTTCATATGGACATAAAAACGTTAAAAAATACTCTTAAAAGACGATAATCCCCATTATACATGTGACTCATTAAAACGTCTCTAAACAGCATCGGCATCTGTTCATTTGTTCAGAGGCAACACATTTTCAACGTAACGTCATATAAAAACGCAAACACGCACACAGTGTTTTTCAGGACAGCGCGCACGCGGCTCACAGCATTAAACGCATTGAGGGACGCTGTTCTTTAGTGGCGCCCCCTGCAGGCGTGGAGTGGGATGGGCCCTCGGAGGAGTCGTGCTGCAGTGCCAGTTTATCTGGAGTATAGTCGTTTCTCTTCAGATCTGATCAAACAAACATTTTTAATGATGATGTCCATAGACAGATGACAATCTGCTCAGTAATAAGAAAACTCGCTCACCTGGAAGTTTAAGTTTTCTGCAGCAGGAGTTACAGTGATGTTTGGCACGGAAATTGCGGATGGCATCATCTCCCAGGTTTGCAGGACCGAAGATCATATCATAAGACCTGTCACATTCAGTCACAGTCAGATATAAAGCTTGTAAAACTTCATCTCCTCATACGTGACGTGTTTGAGAACTCACCCTTTCTCTCCACTCTTAATGACGGAGGGATCTGTCAGAATCTCACCCACCCCTGTGAATAAAGAGAAATATTCTGATTCAGCTCACAAAAAAAGCATCTATGAATGTATTTTTGTTAAAGGACATTCAATAAACACATGTCTTATGTTATCTGTAAGGTTTCTTTCTGCTGACAAACGACTGACGCAGGATCTTAAGAGAGACAGGACACACACACACACACACACACACACACACACACACACACACACACACACACACACACACACACACACACACACACACACACACACACACACACACACACACACACACACACACACACACACACACTTCGAGTGAAATCTACATGTATGAAGCACTCGACTCAGATGATGAATATACAGTAATAACAGTAAAGTACTGATGCTTCTGTATCGCAACACCACTCCACTTCAGAGAAAGACGGAGATACCACACAGCATTATTAACCAGATCAACATTTGTGTTTAGAAGACAAACCCTGCAGATCGAGCACAAGCAGTTCTCCTCGTGTGTATTCATACGTCCAGTGACTGAACGCCAGCATGGTTTCTTCCAGCAGATTGGTGGGAACGATTTCATCTCCGTTGTTGTTGTTAAACTTGCGGAAGTCTCCGGTGATACATTCCTCGATAGCGAACCACTGACCCGCAGAATGACAATAGAGCAGAAAAACCTCCAGGAACCTCAAGAAAACACAGAGATTCACTTTAGAACATTTGCTTTCATTGATGTTCACATGATGATGATGATGATGATGATGATGATGATGTGTTACCTGGGGGAGTATGGGATTGTTTTAGGTCTGATCTGATTAAAGGCAAAGGTGAGTTTCTGAGCTGCTCTCTGCTGCTGAATTTCCTATCAAGAACAAACACACATGAATGTCTTAGTGAATCATAGAATGAACGATTGTTTCTCTCTGATGGATGACGATGAGCTGTTAGCATAAACGTGCAGACATCTTATCCTGTGCAAATCCTTCATTTTCACACTGCTAACCAACTTCTAGTGTCAACAATATGCGGTTGAGGTTTTTACCCTGAGGCAGAGATGCAGGACCGTTTCTTCTTTGTAGATGCTTTGCCAGGTGTTGACCACCTCAGGTAGGAAGGATTTGACGATATACAGGTGTCCTGGTTTCAGTATGTCATACTCTGACCAGGTGCAGAGAACTTTTAATGCCCTCCGCAAACCGCCGCCCATCTCCTCTTTACTGAGGAACTCGATCTTTGCACAGAGTCCACGCTGAGCCCACGATGACATGCTGTTATTTATGCTGTTAGGAGAACTTTCCTCCAGTCGATACACGGTGACGGGTTCACCTGCCGAGAGAACGTGACCCGTGTGAAACACCGCTGCCGAGTTCAGTTATACAATATAAAGAAACAGAATGCATCAAGCTGAGGTGGGCGCTGTGACTGCAGTCTTTCAGCACGAGTACATTTATATCAGTTCAGTATATGATGATCATTGATTTGATGAAAAGGTTTTAGAACAAACGCACAGTATAAACCATAAAGCATCACATCGCCCAGCCCATCATCAGAACAATACAGCGCAAAGCATGATGGGAAAGAGGGCAGTACTGTGTCTTACCTTTAGGGGGCACTGGGGTAAATGGAATACTCTGAGACAACCGCATCAGGTTATTACGTTCCACCGCTAATACACACGTACACGAACGACACACAACACATACAAAGGGCTGATGTCAGTACACATCACAAAAGCTGCTGCTGGCACATGTCTGTTTCAAACCCAAAGCGTCACGTCTGGCTCGCGTTTGAGCTCTGTCATTACAGTCTGTGGCTCGGGTTTGGATCAGCATGCGTTTCTAGTTTCTGTAAATGACACAAACACACACCTGAGTACTGATAACTTTCCATGGGCTTGAAGGGAGAACCGATTGCTGCTCATGAAAACACAAAGAGACAAATAAACAACAACAAAAGAGTTCCATTGTGATATTCCATGACACTTAAATATGTTTCTTTACAAATATAATACTGAACTTCTTTCAAATCAGCATGAGTGAAATGTTGTATGCATCTGATGTAGAATAAGTCTTAACTGCATCACAGTAGTAAGAATCTGAATCACTAGATCAGAAAATAAGATTTAAGCACGGTGACATCATTCCTGTACATCACGAGTGTTCTTTATAGTGAAGCAGCAGGTGTGAGACTTACAGTCCTTACGTGCACTGAGGTGTGTGTGTCGCCCCGCGTACAGAGCGGCTGCAGCTGAAACACACACACACACACACACACACACACACACACAGCGGTCAGGTTCGGTTCACTGTGTGCATCACTGAATGCTTTTAATGATTCTTAACACTTACCATCAGATACATCATCTCCTGCAGTCCTGATGAAGAGAAGAACACACACACACACACACACACACAATGATAACACACCTGTAACCTTCACCTGTTCACTCATTTCACTCTGAACACAGGAAGAGAGACGTGTTGCTGCAGTTACTCACAGTTTGCTGGATTGCACTGATTTACCCTGAGAATAAATGACATGAAGAGTTACACGTCTGTGTGAATGATGTTTCTCTGTAACTCAGATGTTGTCGTGTTGTGTGTTTGACTGACCAATAGCACAGCAGCTGACGGATCCTCATGCCTTGAGATTTCCTCCAATGACACGCGATTCTTGTCCTGTTTACTGAGCGCTGACATATACACACAACATGAGAATCTTGCTTTGAGGCCTTGGGATAATCATACGCTCGTGTCATATTTTTTGCCTCCGTTTTAAAGGGCTGAATATACACGCACTGTCGAGTTGTGTGTGTGTGTGTGTGTGTGTGAGACAGTAGTTTAGAAGAGCATTTGTGTTTCTTAATGTAGCAGCGGCTCAAGGTGTGATGTGTTAAAACAAAGTTAATGTTTAAAGGCTTCATTCGTGTTGTGTAATGTCCTTGTTTAAACTTACTGGACTCTGGATGCAAGAACGAAGGGTTTCTGTCAAACTCTGTGAAACCGGCGTACGAGTTCACTGTCCGCATGTGACCCTGTGACACACACACACACAGATGAGTTTGTCTCGAGCAGTCACAATGATCAATCATCAACAGCAACATGAAATCTTTAGACACCGACCACATCTCGATCCTTTCTGGATGGACTGAGCTGCTGGCCACCGGCCGAAACCTCTTTAGGGAATGACCTCTGACCCTCTGAATCATCCTTGTGACCTTCAGAGAAATGATCAACGATTAAAACATGAAAGACAAGAGATCAGAACTGTCACCTGCAGGAATATTTGAACAGACACCGTGTTCAGACAGCACCAGCACCAGCCCACTGTTAGTCTCTACCACAATACAATACAACATCACTTCCTTCTCTCCCACAAACCACCGACAGACTGAGACACCCGTCTCACCCTCTAACCCACACAGGGGCATGCAGACGGGTCAGGGGTCACGGTTAGGACAGGGTCATGTATCACCAACAGGTCAAACCCAATCTCTGGACCGAAGCCAAACCTCTGTTCTTCTGTCTGAGTCCGTGCAGCGGGCGTCTGCAGCGGGCCGTTCTCTGGAACGTTCCACTACGCTTGGATCCCTGGAGAGCGTTTCTGTCGGCCTGCTCGGTGGTCACGGCTTCCTCTACTCTAACCTCATCATCAGTAAAGGCAGGATTCACGTATCCCTCGCATTGTGGTTCACACACGACCACCACTGGGTCACTCTTCCTATGAACACCCTCATCTTCCTCCTCATACTCACCCACGAAGGCCCCAAACTCCACGGCGGGGTGCAGCGGCTCCGTCTGGCCGGTGTGAGGGGGCGAGCGCGTCCGAGAGTCTGCGAGCTGTGTGGGGGTGCTCACAAAGAACGTGGCCGTGCCAGCCGGGGCGCTGATGAGACCACAGGGGGCGACGTGTTCGGGTCGGCCGGCGTTGCCCTCGCGTGGACGCAGCTGTGGAGCGCGTCTATGAGAATCCGTGAGCGAGAGCGGCAAGGCGTGACCAGATGAGCCGGCCTCGAGCGCGAACGGAGCGCAGTATCTTCCCGGGCTCAGCGGAGGCTCCGCCCCATGCTGCTGCGATCTGTCTTTGGCACCGCCTCCGAACAGCGAATCCGCCATGCTGGTGGCAGGGGGCAGGAAACCCACGCTGCACCGCACCAGAGCGCTGGATTTGGAATGTCCCGTGATGTCACTCGGGCCGGGCCCCAGGTTCTTGGAGACGCTGAGCTCTCGGGTGATCTGGTTGTGCACTTTGCTGGCCTCAGATGCCCGCTGCGCCGTCAGAGCCTTCAGCGTGTCCACCGTGAGCGCCGAGAGATCCTGCAGGTGTCCGATCTGAGAATCCAGAGTGTGTAGAGATCGCTTAATGAAGTTGACTTTGTTCCCAACCTCCTTCAGCTGAACACACATGGTTTCCACCCTAAAAACAAAGAAAATGTTCAAGGCTGCCCTAAAAACACTTTCTACACTTAATACAAAAAGTGTTAAGATCAGCTTTAAACCTGTCAGATGTGAGTCGGATTCTCTCTTCACTCCCAGAATGAAAGTGATCGTCTTTCTCATGGAAATACATCTCCACACACTGCTCCTCAAAGTCATGAAGTTTCTTCTGGTCCTCCTCTGTGAGGAAGAGTTCTGTGGAGAACATTGAGATGTTAGAGCGAAGAAACATCGAGCGGACGAGAGCCGAGCGGACGGATGTCACTTACTCGGCCCGTAGGTGCTGCTGTCCTTTTTTCTCTTCCTGCAGATGGATGACAGAAGAGACGCCACGTGACTGAGCAGAATCAGAGGAGGGGGCAGGACGGGTTTGTCGTGATACGCCAGGGTGAAATGGTATCGTAAGTATTTCCACACCAGGTTTGACATGGACTTCACCTGCAGGTACACGTTACTGCAGAAACACGAGCACGCTCAGTTAGTCACAGAAGAGAGATGTGAACGGACGGACACTCGGGTCACTCACTTGAAGAAGGCGATGAGCAGATTGACCATGAGAATGTACTGAACAAAGAGATAGACGGCCTGAAGGAAAGGAGTCAACCACACACCCGGGCCACACAGACTTTTAGCATGATCTTCGCTTGAGTTCGAACACACTGTTAGAAAAGAGACTCACATTAACATAATATATAAGCTCACGGATCGTGTCCTGTAGCCTAAATGTTCAATGTCATTGAACTGAACCAAAACATGTCACACGTGAAGCGGATTGTGTTTCCTTACCGTCAATCTCATAGGCGTACACTTCTCCGTACATCATCCAGTACGGCTGGAAAACCACATCTTTGGCTAAAGTCCACGAGGGTTCCTCATTCGGGTATAATATGGCTTTACGAGGAACTCCGAAACTCAGCAATACAACGGCCATAATCACCACAATATAGAACATGTTAGCCACCTGCAGAAAGAGTCAAACACACACAAAGAACTGAAACATGACTGAAACACACACAAAGAACTAAAACATCACACAGAGACGCAAAGAATCCGACAGCTGGAGAACTCACCATCTTTCCGATCATCATGACGTACGGACCGGCCTGTTGATTGACAGACAGAATATCCAGCAGCCGCACGTACCAGAAGATGATATTCAAACAGTACACGCTCCGGCCTGCGATAAACACATTTTCCACCCCGAAACGCAGACCGAACCCGACGAAGAACATGAGCATGGCCAGAAAGTCAGAAATATTGAAATAATCAGTGAACCAGACTTTAATCTTCTGACCGATCTTTCCTCCTTCTGACATGAACATCTACAGAGAGAAAACAATCACATTAAACCATAAGTGTTTCTCGAACGAGACATCCACAGCGTTACTTTAATAACAAACATGCAAGATTTATAAGATTGTGTTGAGAGTTAGTACAGTTTAAAATCGGTGGTTTGTAATTTGTATTGTGTTGTGTTTGACGGTTTCTACACTTCTCATGTGTTTTCTGTACCGCCACTGTCACATGAGCGCTTCAAACTGTATTTTAACATATGTCCCGTTTGTTCTCTGAATTTTAGAGTCAATCATTACACATTAAGATTAAACATTCAGCTGAAGTTTGTTGGATTATTACAAATGCAGAAACAAATAATTAAACATTTCTGACATCTGAACACACACACGTACCTCACGTATCTTCTCCACGGCCAGTGTAAAGATGTAGAGAATGACGACCCATTCCTGAGGTGATGGAAGTGGCTCCATTTTCACCAACACCACATATGAATACAACATCAGGAAGCCGATATAAAAGAGCTACAACACACACACACACACACACTTGTTATACTGTTGTATATACATTCAACATTACACAACACATCTGAACTCAATATGACTTGACTGATCATGTCTCTCATATCACATCAGTCACCAGACACATGAGAACAAACACTGGACAACACAGTCAGTCAATGCTGAACATCTGATTTACACAAGATCTGATCACAGTGCTCGTGTCATACAAGAGTCACACACATCAAAACATCACAAAATCCAGAAGAATTCACACTAACACCTGTCAGCTTACAAATGAACAACACACACACACGCACGCACGCACGCACACACACACACACACATCACTGAGGCTTTCAGACACTTCATCAGTAAGAGTTCAACTAGACCGCTGAGTGTGTGTGTGTGTGTGTGTGTGTCTGGAGTTAATGTAGTGGGTTTATGCATAGACGTGTGCGTGTCTGATATTATCACAATGGGAGCCAATCCAGGGTCACATACAGGTGCTGGAAATCAACCTAAGGTCTCACACACACACACACACACACACACGCACGCACGCACACACACACACACAGAGCGTGAGAAAGCAGTGATACGTACCGTGTTGAACCAGAACTTGACGATGGGAGCGTGGTAAAAAGCATAGAACTTGCGTGTGATGGGTAAGCGTCGAGAACGAACATGGACCTCTGATTCACTTTTTATTTCTGCGTTGTCATTCATACGAACTTCCTTAAACACATCCTAACACACACACACACACACAGCAGATGAAAACACATTCCCATGATTTAATAATTGACTGTTTTTTTAAGTAATGCCGGTGATAACACTGAATGTGTGATGTTACCATCTGGATGTCATCGGGGTTTTGCATGTTGTGTTCGCTGTCCTCCATGCTCTGATGGGCGTCTTGAGACTGGGGAATGTGGGACATCTCAGCTTTGGTCTTGTACTCCAGCAAAAGGATTGCCGGAGGAACGAGGATGCTCAAAATCACCTGACAAACATCGACACCATCATCAGTAGACAAACTACACAATCACTCATGACACGACCCGCCGGCACATCAACACATCACACGCATCAAAGCGCTTTTCACCGGCAGCAGTAGCGCTCACCTTGTACCAGGAGTTTTTGCGCATGTTCAGTCGTCCCATCCACATGTCGGACAGCAGCATCTGTGTACAGGTGTGAGCCACGAAGGGGCGGAGCCGAGATGACACGGCCAGTTTCAGACAGGTGGAGTTGCTCCAGTTCTTCAGCTCGTACGTCAGGAGTTTCATGGCCATGGTCTCCTCCTGCCTGAACGACTGCTCCAACAGATCCACGGCCAGCGTCCCGAACTCACTAACAGAACACACCAGCGTTAGAAACACTCCAGCAGACTTTCACGTGTACTCGCGTCTCTCACACACTCACTTGGAGTATTCCTTCAGCTCCTCTGAGGTGTCGTCCACCACATCGCTCTTCTTGGCCTCGTAGCCCATGGAGCGCAGGAGTTTACAGGCCACCAGAGCTTTGGCCATGGACTCTTCTCCATGCTGCCAGAAGAACAGAGACATCTTCTGTCTCTTCATCAGCACGGCCCACACCAGCAGCTCATTGAACGGGTACGGGAAGCGTCGGGTCTCCGGGTCATCGATGTCCACCACCTCCTCTTTACTCTTCTTCTTCTGCTGTTCAGAAGCCGAGTCAGGCTGGGGAACACGAGCAAAACACATTAAAACAGACAAACACACACAGACACATGCACACGCAAAGGTGTCATCATCATGCTTTACTTTGGGTTTGTAGGGCTGTGCCGTCTTGATAAAGTGATTGTGTCTGGTTTTCTCTTTTTTATCCGCTTGAATGCTGAAGGACTCGTGTGAGCTGCTGCCCGTGTGTCTCCCCGACCGCTGATGGACAGACAGACAAACATTACAGGTAGAACTTCTGAAAGCACATCACAACACGTGTGTCTAAAACTTTTCGTCATTTAGCAGACGCTTTTATCCAAAGCGACTTACAAAGAGTTTAGGAAGCAATTAACACCAAGTTACTAGTTTCCACAAAAGCCAGACAGAAAGAGAGAATATGATTTTTTTAAATATTTACCCGATTGTTTCCGTGCAGGTTGTTGTAGATGATGCGGAAGCGTTTGCGGGTGTAGTTACATCTATAGGTTCCACCCATGAGATACTCGATCACCAATCCAACATCAATTAATGTGATTTTATAATTGGGCGGGAGGTTACCCTACAACACAAGATAAAAGAAGTAAAGAAAAACTCTCTGTGACTTCAGACTGAAGCTGAGAGCACTCTTTACCTGTTTGACATCTCTCACCAGGTGATAGAGAGTTGGATTTGTTGGTATTTGTTTCTGTGATAAGAGTCAAAGATCACTTTTATCACTATAGCATCACACAAGAATACATTATACATACACATCTCATTTTATCCACAACCACAAGTGTGTTAGTACCGTATTGTAAAGCTCCTCCAGGCGTGTGATTGTCAGGAATCTGTGCATGCTGACGCCGTTCTCGATGAGAAGTTTTACAAACTCCACACGATCCATAACCAATGCATCCAACATCGCCTGTTCAAGAGAGCCAACCTACACACACACACACAATTCAAATGATGGTACAGTGATACTCTTAGAATGACACTCACACAATAAACAACAGAATTATTGTGACAAAATCATGTCTGAATGAAATGTGTCTGTAGAAAGAGTTGTGTAGTTACACCGGTCACTGACCTCAGTTCATCTCTTTACACAGAATAAAAAATATTACGTAGATGATTTTATGATTCATAAAAAAGAATTATACTTTCATTTTGCATCTCTTACTTAAAGGATGTCAATGTTATGCTGTTGTTGTGATGTATATATAGTGTACATACAGTAATCACATCATTTGTGCAGCTGTATATCAGACACTAATAACATGTGACTTTGATACGATTAGTAAATTCATATCATTTAATGTAGTTTAAGGGATCAGATGTCACTGGTCCAGTGTGTGTTTACTACAAAAAGCTGTTTGTAGTTATATAGACGCTCACTAACCAGCAACTGTTGTCCATAAACAAAGACATGATCTTTAGCAATGTCCACCCTGTCCCACGCCAGCGTCAGGACCAGCTGGTCAAAGGCCGATACGTTTGTGCCTGTAAACACACGCACGCACACACACACACACACACACTCACTGATGATAATCTGACAGAAAACATGCGTGTGTGTGTGTGTGTGTGTGTGTGAGTGTGTAGTGATGCATTTAAAACACTGTGACCTCCGCTGATGAAATCTCCAACAGTTTGTTAACAACTAAACAGATGAAGTGAATGTGTTTGTGTAGTTTAGACTAAGTCGTTCTGCTCAGACTGACATGAAGTAAATGTTTGAGAAACACACACACCTTTAAGAAGACTCTTGAGAATCGCCACATCAATGTCTTGATCTTCGGAACCAACATGAAACACTGTGATCTATAACACAAACACACAAGTTATAATACACTCGCTCATGTAAAACACTGATCCGAGGTGCTGCTGTGTGTCACTGATACACATGTGCGTGTGTTTGTGTGTACCAGCTCTTTGCTCTTCATGCACTCCATGAGTGTTTGGAACAGATGCAGTGCGTCACTTTGACTGAAGTTGAAGGTTTTCTTTATTGTGGCGATAATGTCGGCTTCAACACCCTCAGGCAGTGCACTAAGACACAAGGAATATTCCCACAGTTCATCAGTGTTTTCACAGTAAACAATTTTAACATCTGTTGTGTGTTTCATACCCATCTAGCTCAGTCTGTTTGTGAACGTATGCCAGTATATCAGCGGCCCGTCCGGTTCCTTCACACACCACCACAGGCACCGGTGGACTCTCCTGCAGATACTCCAACACCGTCAGGATCACATTCGGACCTCCTTCAAAAATCAGTGCCACCACAGGGATACCCTGACCGATGCCTGCGCACACGAACACATTAGTGATGTAAAAGTAAAATATCATTTCACTCATAAAACTATAATAAAAATATCAGCTAAAACAGACGTTAAAGAGAACCAATAAAGAGACGTTTCATTGGTTCAAGGTTGAACATTGCTATTACATAACTACTGTTTTACTCTACATGTGTGTCATGTGATCATTTCAGTAACATCACTTTTATTGTAAAACACAGAATCAGTGGGTGTGTCCAAACGTTTGATTGACAGTGATTATGTGTAATGATACAGACTGCAGAATGATTACAGTCATTAAACACAACTGTGTGTTTATACACAATCATTTGTGTGTATGTGTTTATATACACGTCTGTCCTTTGGGGCCAGTTTTGTCACAGGAGTGTCAACATTTCTTTTTTTGAAACTTGTGTCTGTAACACACGTATGATGTGTGTGTGTGTGTGTGTGTGTGTGTTCATCCTCACGTGCGTGTATTCTCTGGAGGTTGATGTGTTTCTCCAGCTCTCTCCTCAGTTTGACTTCAGCTCCGTATTTCCCCACCGTCCCATCATCCACCAGAATGAAGTGCGAATGAAAGTTATTCAACACATTGAGTTTACTGAGAGGATTCAACAGAGTGTGATACGGTGCTACAACCTGCACACAAACACGCATGTTATTACAGTACAGGTTTCATCATTCAGTTCTGTTTTACATGCGCATGTCATTGATATAAAGTCTTTTATCTGTTTATTATCTCTCGGCAGTAAAACCTGATCCAGTTTATTTCATGTCTCTTCATGCATCAGACGTGTGTGTATAAATAAATCTCACATCTCTTCCGATGAGGTCGTTTCTGTTTTCAATCACTCCCCAGGGTGCGATTCCAACCGTGCAGATTTTGCGTGATGATCTGGATAGATGTTCCTTCAGCGCGTCACCCACGTGCTTGGCCACACCTGGAAACCCAGCAGAAAAACACTTTACATCACTACCGTATGTGCACGTGCACCAGCGAGCGTGTAAACACTCATCAAGAGTACAGACCTGATCTTCACACTCGCATGACTGTCATTAATGTGCTCAAGTTAATCCACACACCTGTGTTGACTCCACCCGTCAGGATCCAGGCCCCTGTGGTCACGGCAGCTTTAATGAGTCCTTTTCCAACCACATGTTTGATCCGTGGATGCAGGTCAAAGTTCTGAATGCCGCCGTGAACGCTGATGACGATCTTCGGCAGCTCCATCTGCCATTCCTTCAGCATAAGTCTCAAGATGGCTTCCGGTCGAGAGTCGTATGAGAGACGCACATACTGCACAGCCAATCACAACGACCCATCAGACACATCACTACTGTGCTTTAAACACAATATTCTGCATACTGAGAACTTATAAATGGCACATCTGTTGACATCAGACAGCGTCTACAGATGACCTTCATTTAAATGAACAAATGCATGAAGTGATATCACTGTATTCTTGACTGAAACTGACAGAACTATACATTTACACAACACAGCAGTCGTACGCTGTCTCACACACTACATCCCATAATACACACTGCACAAGAACTGTCTGAGCACAGCGTCTCTTTCTGTCTCTGTGTGTGCGTTCAGACCTTAGCTCTATATGAATGAGATCCGCCCTGGAAGTTGATGACTCCGTAAGCATCAGTGGGCGTCTCCTCTGTGTGTTTCTCCACAGACCACTGCTCCACATCTGACAGCTCCCCTTCAGCCAAACGCACCGCCAGAGTCGCACTGAAGCCCACGTGCTGCCGGACCAAACGCCCGCAGCAACATCTACACAAACACACACACACGCTCATCTTCAGCAGCCGTCACGGTGTTGTGTGTGTGTGTGTGTGTGTGTGTGTGTGTGTGTGTGTGCTCACTCACCGTACGAGCTGCTGACAGATCTGACATCCCGGAAGACATCTGCAAACACAACAACATCAACTGAATGAGTGTCACATGACTACAGCTCAGAATCCAACAAACACACTCTACATGAATACAGTGATCACTGATGTTTAATGTGGTGTGTGTGTGTGTGTGTGTGTGTGTGTGTGTGTGTGTGTGTGTGTGTTTACCTGTGTGGGTCTTTGGACACGGGCAGTATATAAACACATTCCCTCCTGGTGAAAGTGTTTTCTATCCAGGACTTCTGGGACTATAACAGATCAACAAGAAAAACTCATGAAATCTCAACACATTCACTTTCACTGGATCACACGTGTAAAGTATTTCTCAAGTTGCTTCAGGTGTTATGAACCCTTTCATGTAGGGCTGCTCGATTATGACAAAAATAATCATCACAATTATTTTGCCCAGTGTTGAGATCGCGATTATTTAACACGATTACTTTGGAAACGAACTTAATAAATAGATACATTATTAATAAAAAAAATAACGGAAATGTAAAAACAATTAAATAAAGTATAAATGCAAAGAATCAAATAAATAAAACAAAATTAAGAAACATAAATAAGACAATTCTTGCTAAATGTGGAATGCGACACAATAATTGTTTTCCGATTATTTTGTTTTCATAATTGTTGGAAGCAAAAATTGAAATTGAAAATCGATTACGATTAATTGCGCAGCCCTACTTTCAACATACTATGATTTGGGACTAGGCATGGGCCGAATACTGAGTTCAAGTTATAACCGTGGTTTGAAAGACATTTTAAACATCACATTTTAAAGGGGTAATTGCAATACCGTGAAACCCCTTTAAAGCCTTTACCCCCGTTTGCTCCCCGGGTGCTGCAGTGATAGCTGCCCACTGCTCCCGGTGTATGTGTGTTCACGACTTGTGATGTATTTGCTCATTGCTGTGTGTGTGTGTATGTTCACTATTCACTGGTTGGGTTAAATGCAGAGGTCACATTTCAGGTATGGGTCACCATATCTGACAAATAGTAGGTTAAAAAAAAAGAGTGATATTTTGGCTTAGGTTTAATCTCAAAGACCCATGCCTATTTGGGACATACTATTTCTATTTTCGAATACTATTTAGGATGGATAGTATGCAAATGGAGACGCATACTAAAACTATTACTTTGCACCGAGTGACGCAAATCAGTCACGGAAATTATATTAAAACGTTCGACGATTCGTTTAAGTGAATCAGAGTCGATTCCATTTTTAAATTTGTTATTCGTGCACTTTCGACTTTACAACTTGAAAGACTGCTTACATACACACACAGCAACATTACACACTGCACGAAATGTTTTTTTAATGATATTAAAACACCCGCTATTTAATACACTGTCAAGACGTCACTGTGTGTGTTTCCAGACGACACTACACATACACAATAAAAACAGGATGATGTTCTTTAGACCACCAACACAATGTGAAGACAGATGGACGGATGAGTGAAGTGATAAAACACACATCAGCGCTAATGCTAATCCACCATCCACATAAAACTCAACATTCATTGACAGTCATCTCTCAGTGTTTGACTGTGTGTCATACAGAATGATCCTGAAACACAACACCATCTGTACACATTAACATAACATAACACCTGTTTACATTTCACACACATCAAGCACAAGCTCCGACCACATATCCCAACATTCCACCTATCCCACCTGTGGAAGTGACTCTATTTGTTTTCTACACATTTCTACAGTGCTTTTTGTAGCAAACAGCTTAACAGAAACACAAAAAGTGGTGAAGTAAGTAAAAATGAGAAGAAAATAAAACCACAGCCTGTTATCCACAACATCCCTTTATTAAAGCCATGATCACATTCTCTCACATCTTAAGCTGCAGGCTCCTCACAGTCAGACAGATTTACCAGCGAGGAATTTTTAATTAAATTTCTCACAATTCCTTTAAACTCTCTGAGCAAGCGCTCAAAACTAACAGACCCACGAGAATAAGGAAAAAGCTCAAACCTCTTCCTCCTCATCTTCGTCTTCAGCATTGAGTCGCAGCAGTGAGTAGAGAAACATTAGCGCTTGACAAAACCTACAAAAGTCAAACACACTCAAGTCTGTGTTTCTTAACACTGTTCCTCTAGCGACAGACCAGAGGGGGTCATGATGGATGTTTCTCAGACACATGAGGTCGTATCCAAGCACACAGACACACACCTCACTGTCTCTTTCAGTCTTTCTTCAGTACAACACAAATGCAGATATTTTGAGAAATGTCTCAGTGGTAGACAATGGAGTTCAATGTTGTTTGATTATCAACATTCTTCAAAATATCTTCTTTGTGTTCTGAAGAAGAAACTAACTCATAAAGGTTTGATTTGACATGATGAAAGAATTCTCAGTTTTGTCTGAACTATCAGATTTCTACAGATACAGATGATGATCTCTGCATTGTTCATGAAATGATCCAGTGAGATGTTGTATCTGTGGGACCCATCAGAACTATTTTAAATGGTAGATCAGTAACACTGACTGGATTCTCCGATGTTCCTGATAACCCCACAAAACCATAAAACATTATCAGTTTAAATGATCTTTATCAGAGTTTATCAGATTCTCTCTCAATAAACTCACCTGCATAGATGCAAAGGCCCTGACGTTACAGTCTGACACACACACACACACACACACACACACACACACCTCATCTGTCTGCCATAACAAACCCTAACCTCATGTGCAGGGGTCAAAGGTCAGCAAGTAACCTTCCAAACTCACTTCTGAAAGATAATCATCACATATTCAACAATGACCGCAAAACACAAATATAGTGATGAACTCTTCTGTTTAAGATCCCACAGAATCATGATGATCTTCAGCTGCACATGTGAATTCAGTTAGTGTGTGTGTGTGTGTGTGTGCGTGTGTGTGCGTGCGTGCGTGCATGCGTGATATAACCTCAAACAGTATCATATTAGTCAAAACATCGGCCTGTGTAAACACACACACACACATAGAAAGAGAGTTCAGTGTCTGAAAAAGAGCAGAAGAGTCAAACTGCTGACTTTGATCATTTAAACATACATTTCTTCTGCTGAAAAGTGTATTATAATCTTCTCACAATGTGTATGTGTGTGTGTGTTTCAGTACTGGTATTACAGTAATCTCATGCATGTGACACACAGTGTGAAGAAAAGATTTCTTCCAAAGTTCTCTGTGATACAAACTTTGTTACCATCATCCTTACATCTGCTTATGTTACTGCCAGGCACACAAAACACACACAACACACACACAAAACACACACAACACCCACACAAAACACACACAACACCCACACAAAACACACACAAAACACACACAAAACACCCTGTTAGTCTCCGATATCCAGAGAATCGCGTTGGACTACCAGATGAATAACATTGACTTAATATTCATGAATTGACACACACGCACGCACGCACGCACGCACGCACACACACACACACACACACACACAGAGATGTTATCTGATGGTCAGAAGTGAAATGTTCTCAGAATCTCTGCTGAATGAATGAATGAATGTGAGTGGAGATGAAGATCAGACGCTGTGTGTCAAATGTCTGATTATTTCATAACATATCACTGAAAACATCAACACTCACTCATATCACTGACCCTACCGTCTCTTTACACATTACTAAGCCTAACACATACACACAACCTGCACAACTTCTAAAGTGTGAACATTACTGAAGCACTAAGACTGGGGTCACTCGATGACATCATTCACCTGACCTCAAACCAGTTTCACCAGTCAATCATTTCACCTGCGTGTGTGTAGAATTTTAAAGAATTTAGAGTGTTTTTCACTGGAGGACATCAACAAAAAATCACTGTTTAACAGAAAACAGAATCAAAACCCAACGCTCAATAACGTTGACATCTGCATGATGAATAAATTCATGTGCATTAAAAAAAACGTTTTACTAGTGATCTGTTGAGAGTTACTGAAGCAGCAGACCACATCATATGAGTGCAATCTTTAAAATCACTCACTAATGTTACAATAACACAACATATTCTCAACAACAACTAAACCTGACATCAACACTACAAGAAATTCTGTTTCTTGAAGGCACAAAAGGTTTGTAACAATATTCAAACTGAACCAAACATCACAAGTATGTATCAACATACTCTCATACCATGAGGTTTACTTCACTTTACCTTTTGTCACAAAACTCATTTTTATTCCTTGACATTTGATTAAATAGTAATTAAACAACTAATAGGAGCAGTTGTTTAACAGTTACAGTCTTCCAAGTGCATGTCACATGATCAATGACACTTTATTCCACACATGATGGAAGCTCTGCATTAAAACCCCCGGACACATTTAAAGGGACAGTTCACCCAAAAATGAAAATTCTGGTATGATTTACTCACTCTCTAGTTGCTCCAAATCTGTATAAATGTCTTTGTTTGGTTGAACACAGAGAAATATATTTGAACAAATGCTTGTAACCAAACAGTTCTTGGACCCAATTGACTACCATAGTAAGAAAAATGACAATGATTGTCAAAAGTGCCCCAGACCTGTTTGCTGTTCTACATTCTTCAAAATATCTCATTTCACAAGCAATATATAACACTTTGCTAGAGATTTTGGATATTTTCATGCAAAAATCGAACATTCTGTTCCCTTCAGTTTACAGCTGCAATCTGTAACTATTTTGGGGTAAAAATCATCAGAAATCAATTAATGTTTTATGCTCTCCTATGTCTGCCAAATGAATAAATCCACTGAACAGGTAAGATGTTACTATGTCTTCTTTCTCATTTGGTTAGATCAAAAGCGGCAGATAGTATTTGTTCAGATGACATTTTTCTGATATATGGCTTGAAGGACGTAAGGTCTGCGATCTTTTCCATGTTTTTGTCTACACCAGGGGCGACGCGATACCAAACAAGCTACAATTAATTATATATTAGTCATGTTTTTAAACGTTTCACGTTGCATCTGTTATAGACAAGGTCATATGTTATGTTCACATTGATGTACAGATGCGCTCTGATGCCGTGAGTGAAGAGCTCAGATTCATCCACGGAGAGCAGCAGTGCCAAAGCACAATCCACGTAAAGAAAATAACTTTTTATACTTCAAACTGAGATGGCAACAAAGAGGCCAAAGATCCAGACTGCAGCTTTAAACAGCAAAAGTTTTCAGGTTGCTACTGCATATGTGCAAAGGTTCTCAACACACTGAACTAAACAACAGTAACATCTTAAGGGTGTAAATAGCTCACAGTGTTTAGCCCAAATATTTGGCTTCAGGCAACGAGATGGACATTCAGCCCGACCTGCAGGTTATTCCAGTTTAACACAAAGAGGAGCTCACTTTCACCAAAATTAACTTCTGGAACAACCTGACATGGTTTCAAAAACCCCTAAACCTTCAGTGTAAGTGTCACTGTATGATGATGCAAATAATTCCTCTCTTTACTCTATGAAACCATATCAAGACACTTTACTCACATCACAGCATCAGTATAAAGTCAAGCACATATCAACACACACACACACACACAACTATACACTAAAGTTAAAGCCAAATGACTAAAAGATATAAATATAAGAAAAAAATAAAACCATGATTATGTTTGCATGTACTTTACGGTAACTCGACGTCTTCAGGATTTCTCAGAAGAAAGCACGTCAAACTATTTATTTTCATCGTCATGATTATTTCTGTGTATACAGTAGATACCTGATGTTTATGTTTACGTTTACACAGATGTTTGTTTACGTTTATAAATGATGTTTATGTTAATAGAGTGTACGTCAGTGAGATGATGAGGAATTAGCAGCGCGTTCAGTCACACAAGTTAAAGTCTCTCAGATCTTACAGCTCGATTCTGCGCTTCACATCTCACATCGTCATTTAACACGACACAGCGGTGGAAACATCTGTCTTGGCCGTGACGCTCGCCGTTTTCCACCCGGTTCGCCGGTAGTGGACTCGGTGCATGCGCGCGTCAAAGCAGCTAAAGCTAACAGCGCGCGAGGCATGAGCCAAAAAGCCCTCGAGTTCCCCGGACGCCCTCAACGCACCCGACGGATCGCGGTGCACTTGTCAACACGGACACGGGCGGAAAAACAGCGCGCGACGCGCATTCCATCTCGCAAAGCCGCAGCAAGCGCAGACACGCCACTGAATCATTGGCATTTATTACACTGAATCGCGCTCAGCCTCAGTTTTTGCCACATTCGCCACGCATACAATACCAGAACTGCGCGTTGCGAGTGAGCCGTACCATTCTCTTCAGCGTTCAGACTGAGGAAGAGGTGATCTGGATCTTCTAGCCATCTATCGGCGCGGTGTTGCTCGGGAAGCCTCGGAAGGGAAGCCCGGTGACGGCGGTGAGAGTCGTATGCGTCCGCTGCGGCTTCAGCGGAAGGTGGATTTTTCATAATTGTGCGACTCTGGACTGACGCGGCGTGACGGAGTTCACTTAAGCACGCCCACCCGTGGCGCGTCACATGACAGCATGCGGCGCTGAGTGCGCAGACCGATTTGCTCATGACATCAAGGTATCGCGAGAAGTACTCAAAAGCCATGCTTTCTCATGGCTCTCGCGATTTTCTTACACGTACTATCTTGCCACAATGTTGCAAAAATGTAAAACCTTCAGAATATTTTCCTTTTATTAATAAAAGCGATTCCTCAATTTCATTCCATTAAGCATACTTAAAAAATACTTATACCAAAGTATATTTGTACTTTATGTAGTAGCTTTATTATTAAAAGCGTCTGCTAAACGACTAAATAGTATATACTTTATATAGCCTACTATTTATTTATACTTTTAGGGGTGGTTTCCCAGACAGGGATTATATTAAATCTAGACTAGGCCTTCGTTTAATTGGGGAATTTAAGTAGTTTTAACAAACAAACCTTACTAAAAACATTACTTGTGTGCATTTTGGGACAACACAGAGGCACTGATGTATTTTGAGATATGTCAGTGCAAGTTGTTTTCAGTTTGGACAGCTCTTACCTTTCTTTTAGTCTAGGACTAATCTAATCCCTGTCCGGGAAACCACCCCATAGTATTCAAAAGTGTACTTTTATAAATACTTTAAATGTAACCTTAGTAAACATATTTACAATTACATTATCACTTGTTTTTCTGTGAGGTACATAAAAAGGTATACTTTCGTATTTTAAGTTTAAAAGATGTACACTAACAGCACACTATAAGCATGTTTTATGTTACGGGTTGTTAAATCAGTGCAATAACTGTAACAAACTGTGACATTTTGGCACAGAGTTGTGATTGTGGACAGTACACACACACACACACACACACACACACACACACACACACACACACACACACACACACACACACACACACAGAGACGTGACCATCTGATGCCAGTGGTCCCTTTGGTCACTTCAACAAAAATACTCAGTTTTGTTCTCAATTTGGCATTTATTGCAATTCTATATGCATTACAGAAGAACAGAGTTAAATTATTCACTTCTCTAGATAGATATATATTAAACATTACAGTATAAAATGAAGTAAAAAGTAAAAAAGAAAGAAAACCGCAAGTTGATGTGGTGATTTAAGGCCCCTTACAGATTCATGTTAACCCAGTCAGTTTAATGAAGTCATCAGATGTGAGGAAATTGTCCCAGAGTAGTTAGCAAATTCCCTTCTGTTGTGTGTTAGTAGAAGCTCCGCCAGCATATTCTACGTCCCCATCTAAAACAGATAGACAGAAGTTACACACCATGGTATTCAGTCACTGACACGTGTATTCATTCATTCTTGTGTTAATAAGAGATGAGCAGGTGAGTCTGAACTGAAACTGACAAATGTCAGGAACCTTATAAACATGCTGAAGATACAGAGAAGCAACATTTAATCTCTATCACCACTCTGTGGTGCTCATGTGTACTGCAGGACATGAAGCACACAAGCACAAACATAACAGGCAGCAGGCCGGGTGGGGGGGGGGACAGCATGAGAAGATAAGGAATGAGAGACTAAAACAGGAAGTCAAACCTGATAGTAAGGGCTTCCTGGAATCATCCAGAACCTGATGGAGAACCAATGAAGTCATATAATACATCACACACAGAGACATTATATCCTGTATGTCAGTTAAACACACACACACACACACACACACACACACACACTGAAGCAAGAACACAAAAGTGTATGCTGGGACATTATTAAATGAAAGCAGTGTTTTTAACATAATAAGTAACAACAGCAACCAATGTAAGGCCGGAACCTCTGATCCAATCAAAATTACTGTTAAGACGACTCGCCTGATAGGTGGTACCGGCCCAGAACCGCTGGAACTCCTTCCGGACGCAGGCGAGAATGGAGCTTGTGAGAAGTGTGCAGGGAACCAGATACAGCAACGCCGGCTGTCCCATCTTAGATATCAACATCACTGCAAACGTCACCACAAGACCCACGCAGTACGCTACACACAAAACAACAACAGCTTTACTACAGATCGACATCAGTCAGTATGAATGTGACATGAAGCTCAGATCCAGATACGCTGGCATTGCACATGCTTGTACCAAGAGCGCAGGAGATGAAGTAGATTCTCCTGGAGTTACCCATCCACACATCAAACCTGTGACCGTACGCAACCAGCAGTCCTGCACGCAGAACACAACAGTCAACACACACCTGAACCCAACTGAGAACCTTTCATAATATGTAAATATTTAAATTCAGGTGGAGTGTGTTGTGTCTGTGGCTGTGAGGAGAACACAAGCTCACCTGGTATGATGATGTCACCGTAGCCCAATATGGAAAACTGAGTCATACACAGATTCTGAGCCAACGCAAAGAACTGTGGGATACGCATTACTACCGGCAACTGGAAAACACACATGTTAATGTTCTCAAAATACTACAGAACACACACGCAGGTGAACACAACATGATACACACACAAACTCGATCTGCCTCTTTCATGCAGACGTTTGCATCACAGCAGAAACACAGGAACACATCCACAGTAAACCATACAGCAGTGAACATAAGAATCTACTTACTTTCTCGTAGGACGACGAGGGATCAGCAGGAACCTCCACTGTTTTGCCACCAGACTACAAGCAAAACCAGAAGCTATGGTCAGTCACTCATATGACACCAACACATAAAGAAGAGATGATGTGAAGACACTCACCCTTCCTCCACCTGCCCCGGGACCAAGAGCCACCTGCACCATAATGCTCTCTCCATTCTGAAATCACACACATGAGCACTTATACATGTAATGCAGATGCTCAGCAGTGACTGTGACAGGTGACATACTCACAGGTGTGAAGAACGGTGTGATGAAGACAAAGAAGACATCGTACACAAGCAGCAAACTCAGCAGAATCACGCAGATCTACAGAAAACATACATATACACATTAAACTGACAGCTGCAGCGCTGCATCTGTGTGTAAAAACATGCATCACCTTAAAGTTTGAGAGGGTGATGGTTTTCAGAAAGTTGAGACAGAAAGCCACACCCAACAGATCCTGAAGAATCCAGATCCACCTGCAGATCCACAAAAATCCAAATCAAAAGAGAACAAAATCATCAACACGCAATAAATTCATTTCTGCTTTGCTTTGTAATAGTTGAATTCTTTTTACACATTCAGATCTGACCTGTTTCATACAGATATAATACGGTTTCACAAAGTATAAAAGCACAAATCACTGAATAGGGTTTGTGTGACCTGTCGTCATTGCGGTAAACTCCCCAGACCACAGCCAGCGTGATGCAGACAGCAGCGAGCAGCAACGAGCGCACAGACACAGTTTTCCCACTGCATGACAAACTGAAAAATAAAATGACACACAAACAGGTAACACAGTCAGCGCTGACACCGTTCAAAACACACGTTTCAATTAAGGAAAAACTTGACATTTCTTGAACGAAATAAACGGCGTCTTTAAAGAGGGGACGTGTCTAATGAGGAAGTATGTGCGTGCGTGTGTGTGTGTGTTCACCTGAACGTTCCACATCCCACAGCTGTCATCAGTGAATCCAGACAGTTAAAGAGTGCCGTCGCTGACGCCAGGCAGAAGATGACGATTATGACATAAACTACAGGACAACAGAAGACATGACCATCAGTTTCCTGTCACTGCAGGTCTTTCTGAAGATCAGTGCGCGCACACACACACACACACTCACACTCACATACCCAGCCATGTGTAGAAGAAATACATCAACACCAGCATCACACACATCATAGCCACAAACAGCAGAACTTTCAGAGGCGAGTAGAGAGCGATCTCGCTGCCGTCAGCCCGCCCGTCGTCCACGTCTGCAGAGGAGCCTGCCGTCTGCTTCCCCCTGCGCAGACACAGAAGCGTGAGACCAACGGTGCAGAATAACAGATACATCATTTACTCTCCCTCAGGACACCGAGATGCCGTGTGCTCAACATGAGGCTTCATGAACGACATGGGGATGAGTAAATGATGTGACCTATGACCTGTGATATCACTGACTTCTCTGCTGCTCCGCTCCAGAACCCCCCCATGGCCACCGTGAACACAGCGATCAGTAAGAGAACGATGATGCTGGCATCAAACTGAGGTGCGGGCGGAGCGTATAACCTCACCTCCATTCCATGAGGAAACACCTGAGAGCAGAGAGTCATGATCAACACAAATTACAATTACATGTGATTCTTTACCGAACTACGATTTTTTTGATGAAACAAAAGTAAAGAACAGGCATTAGATTTGTGTAATTGATGCTGTAGTTGATCATTCAAGGTTTTTCATAATATAATATGTAATTTAGGAAATTATGGGAAATGCAGCTTGGCCACACAAGCCTGTGACCTCATATGCTGGCTGAATAATGACTATATTCCAGGAAGCTTTAACAACAACTGACTAGACCTAAACTGTACGCTAAACATTTGCAAAATCAACCAACTGCAGTCGTTCACCTGCAGCGCATCCAGCACACTTCGATACCTCACCAGTGCCAGAGGAATCTTCACTTTACTGTACTCTGTGTCGTTTGCTGAAGGCGTCACCTGGTATAAACAAACACATAATCTAAATATGGAGCAGGGCGATGAGGGTAAATGAGGGCAATGAGGGTAAATCCACTCTTTTACCAGAGAGTCAGTGCTGGCGATCAGAAGTACAGATGCACCCAAGGACTGAGCGACCTGTGCTTTCTGACTGAAGGGACAAATTCCTCTCATGACCACCACAGCCTGACCCTGCAGAGAATCTGAAGCCAGTTGACTCGCATCACACAAGAGACTGGAGGTCAAGTTCATCAGAGGGTACGGCTTCTACACACACACACACACACACACACACACACACACACACACACACACACACACACACACACACACGGTAAGAGTGACTGTCATGTCAATTGAGAAACATTCATTAGACGAAGTGTGATTTTTCTCACCGCTGAACTGAGGTTTTGTGAGATGTTACTCCAGGACGAGTTAAACACCAGACAGTATTCTCTCACTGTAGATCCATTAGACACGTGCAAAATCGCCTCCTGGCTATCGACCTGAACACGAACACACATAAACACCTCGCCATTACAGAACCTTCATGACGCTTCGGTGTTTTATTCAAACTTTCACTTCTTACCTGACAACAACACAACATCAGCGGCAGAACTACGAACAGATATCGCGTCATTTCCCTCACATCCGGGTCAGAACAGTGGCAGAAAGCGAAAGATTCTCAGTGCTCTTTGTCTTTAATGTATTAAAAATAAAACGCAATTTTACTGTCCGAGTTTGCTTTCTGTCATGTTTACAGTGACGGTAACAGATTTCACTTCCGCTTTCTGTCACGTAACAGAGATGCATCACGCGCATCTGTTTGTCGACAGCGCATGCGCAAAGCGTTGAATACTTCAGTTGTATATACAGGTGCTGGTCATATAATTAGAATATCATCAAATTTGTTTTTCACTAATTCCATTCATAAAGTGAAACATGTATATTATATTCATTCATTACACACAGACTGATATATTTCAACTGTTTATTTCTTTTAATTTTGATGATTATAACTGACAACTACTGAAAATCCCAAATTCAGTATCTCAGAAAATGAGAATATTACTGAAGACCAACACAAAGAAAGGATTTTTAGAAATCTAGGCCAACTGAAAAGTATGAGCATGTACAGCACTCAATACTTTCGCCTGAATTACTGCAGCAATGCGGCGTAACATGGAGTCGATCAGTCTGTGGCACTGCTCAGGTGTTATGAGAGAACATCAGTCTGTGGCACTGCTCAGGTGTTATGAGAGAACATCAGTCTGTGGCACTGCTCAGGTGTTATGAGAGAACATCAGTCTGTGACACTGCTCAGGTGTTATAAGAGCCCATCAGTCTGTGGCACTGCTCAGGTGTTATGAGAGAACATCAGTCTGTGGCACTGCTCAGGTGTTATGAGAGAACATCAGTCTGTGGCACTGCTCAGGTGTTATAAGAGCCCATCAGTCTGTGGCACTGCTCAGGTGTTATAAGAGCCCATCAGTCTGTGGCACTGCTCAGGTGTTATGAGAGCCCATCAGTCTGTGGCACTGCTCAGGTGTTATGAGAGAACATCAGTCTGTGACACTGCTCAGGTGTTATAAGAGCCCATCAGTCTGTGGCACTGCTCAGGTGTTATGAGAGCCCATCAGTCTGTGGCACTGCTCAGGTGTTATGAGAGAACATCAGTCTGTGGCACTGCTCAGGTGTTATGAGAGCCCATCAGTCTGTGGCACTGCTCAGGTGTTATGAGAGAACATCAGTCTGTGGCACTGCTCAGGTGTTATGAGAGAACATCAGTCTGTGGCACTGCTCAGGTGTTATGAGAGAACATCAGTCTGTAGCACTGCTCAGGTGTTATGAGAGAACATCAGTCTGTAGCACTGCTCAGGTGTTATGAGAGAACATCAGTCTGTAGCACTGCTCAGGTGTTATAAGAGCCCATCAGTCTGTGGCACTGCTCAGGTGTTATAAGAGCCCATCAGTCTGTGGCACTGCTCAGGTGTTATGAGAGAACATCAGTCTGTGGCACTGCTCAGGTGTTATGAGAGAACATCAGTCTGTGGCACTGCTCAGGTGTTATGAGAGCCCATCAGTCTGTGGCACTGCTCAGGTGTTATGAGAGAACATCAGTCTGTGGCACTGCTCAGGTGTTATGAGAGAACATCAGTCTGTGGCACTGCTCAGGTGTTATGAGAGAACATCAGTCTGTGGCACTGCTCAGGTGTTATGAGAGCCCATCAGTCTGTGGCACTGCTCAGGTGTTATGAGAGAACATCAGTCTGTGGCACTGCTCAGGTGTTATGAGAGAACATCAGTCTGTGGCACTGCTCAGGTGTTATGAGAGAACATCAGTCTGTGGCACTGCTCAGGTGTTATGAGAGAACATCAGTCTGTGACACTGCTCAGGTGTTATGAGAGAACATCAGTCTGTGGCACTGCTCAGGTGTTATGAGAGAACATCAGTCTGTGGCACTGCTCAGGTGTTATGAGAGAACATCAGTCTGTGGCACTGCTCAGGTGTTATGAGAGAACATCAGTCTGTGACACTGCTCAGGTGTTATGAGAGAACATCAGTCTGTGGCACTGCTCAGGTGTTATGAGAGAACATCAGTCTGTGGCACTGCTCAGGTGTTATGAGAGAACATCAGTCTGTGGCACTGCTCAGGTGTTATGAGAGAACATCAGTCTGTGGCACTGCTCAGGTGTTATGAGAGAACATCAGTCTGTAGCACTGCTCAGGTGTTATGAGAGAACATCAGTCTGTAGCACTGCTCAGGTGTTATGAGAGAACATCAGTCTGTGGCACTGCTCAGGTGTTATGAGAGAACATCAGTCTGTGGCACTGCTCAGGTGTTATGAGAGAACATCAGTCTGTAGCACTGCTCAGGTGTTATGAGAGAACATCAGTCTGTGGCACTGCTCAGGTGTTATGAGAGAACATCAGTCTGTGGCACTGCTCAGGTGTTATGAGAGAACATCAGTCTGTGGCACTGCTCAGGTGTTATGAGAGAACATCAGTCTGTAGCACTGCTCAGGTGTTATGAGAGAACATCAGTTTGTGGCACTGCTCAGGTGTTATGAGAGAACATCAGTTTGTGGCACTGCTCAGGTGTTATGAGAGCCCAGGTTGCTCTGATAGTGGCCTTCAGCTCTTCTGCATTGTTGGGTCTGGCATATCGCATCTTCCTCTTCACAATACATCATAGATTTTCTATGGGGTTAAGGTCAGGCGAGTTTGCTGGCCAATTAAGAACAGGGATACCATGGTCCTTAAACCAGGTACTGGTAGCTTTGGCACTGTGTGCAGGTGCCAAGTCCTGTTGGAAAATGAAATCTGCATCTCCATAAAGTTGGTCAGCAGCAGGAAGCATGAAGTGCTTTAAAACTTCCTGGTATACGGCTGCGTTGACCTTGGACCTCAGGAAACACAGTGGAGCAACACCAGCAGATGACATGGCACCCCAAACCATCACTGACTGTGGAAGCGTGGATTCTGTGCCTCTCCTCTCTTCCTCCAGACTCTGGGACCCTGAAATGTACTTTCATCAGAGAACATAACTTTGGATCACTCAGCAGCAGTCCAGTCGAGATGCTTCTGACGCTGTCTGTTGTTCAAGAGTGGCTTGACACAAGGAATGCGACAGCTGAAACTCATGTCTTGCATACGTCTGTGTGTAGTGGTTCTTGAAGCACTGACTCCAGCTGCAGTCCACTCTTTGTGAATCTCCCACACATTTTTCAATGGGTTTTGTTTCCCAATCCTCTCCAGGGTGCAGGTTATCCCTATTGCTTGTACACCTTTTTCTACCACATCTTTTCCTTCCCTTCACCTCTCTATTAATGTGCTTGGACACAGAGCTCTGTGAACAGCCAGCCTCTTTTGCAATGACCTTTTGTGTCTTGCCCTCCTTGTGCAAGGTGTCAATGTTGGTCTTTTGGACAAGTGTTAAGTCAGCAGTTTTCCTCATGATTGTGTCGCCTACAGAACTAGACTGAGAGAACATTTAAAGACCTTTGCAGGTGTTTTGAGTTCATTAGCTGATTAGAGTTTTGGCACCAAGTGTCTTCAATATTGAACCTTTTCACAATATTCTTATTTTCTGAGATACTGAATTTGGGATTTTCAGTAATTGTCAGTTATAATCATCAAAATTAAAAGAAATAAACAGTTGAAATATATCAGTCTGTGTGTAATGAATGAATATAATATACATGTTTCACTTTTTAAATGGAATTAGTGAAATAAATCAACTTTTTGATGATATTGTGATTATATGATCAGCACCTGTAATATCAAAACATACAGTATTATATTACATATGTAAGTATATTCATTAATTCATTGAACACGTTTGGTTTGCTTTGAGTATTTATAAACTGATACACATTAAACACACAAATGATCTTATTCACAGAAGAATGGAGAAGAAAAGTGATAAATAGCCTTGGGTGAACTATCAGTAATCCATGTGTTTATTAGAAGCATGATTCATGGTTTAAAATATGTACAGCATCGCAACAATACAAATGCACATTTTATAACTTTTGTTATTTTATTTAGGCATCAGAATGAAAATGAACATGATTTGTACAAAAATACTTCCTGTCAAGGCAAGACACAAACATTACAGTGAGCTAGACATTTCAAGTTTACTGCACATTTATAGCACATTTAAAAGATAAAAAAAGAATATTCCATGAGCCAGGGAATATCTGAATGGTACAAACCATAACAAAAAGCAGTTCTGACAGATCTAAGAACAGCTCTAAAACAGTTGGTGTATGTGAATTTGTGTAAGTATGTGATGTTGTGGCCCAGCCACCATTCAACCATGAAATAAATACAGATTCATGGACAAAATGTAACAGAATTGATCCCTTACACAATTAATCAACAGCTATTCTGATCAATCTCTACCATTAAAGGTCTCACTGTACAGAAGAATGAACACAGCAGTAAAAGAATAGCAGTGCTTTCATTACAAAAATATCTACAATCGTCCAGACGCCAGTGCAGTGACCTCTGAGCTCCAGTGTCTGTGATGTATGTCCATCTGTCTGTTCTTCACATGCTCCTGTCACAGGGCAGAAAACAACACAAGTCATCCAAATCATTTACTACTACAGCTTCAATCTCAAGCCATTTTACATCCATAATCTATCACAAGTCAATTCTAACCCACAAAATCAATCAAGGAGTTGACTTGATAAATACTGTAGCTATCAGGCTACCGTAGACCTGTGCAGCCAACAACAGCTGATTGTTTTCGAAACAGAGCAAATTCATTATGATAAATGTGTTGATGAAGTATTGAAGTATTACCTGTCTAGCCCTGTATGCCCTCCGCCGAGCCATTCTCATAACCACCTTTAGATTTCATTTGTGCCTGCACGGAGTTCACCTGTCCGAGACAAACAACATCAGCAACCCATCAACAACATCATAATCCTAACATGTGTTGACCATTGACAGACAAGAACATTTGTTAGTCAAATGTTTTCTAAAAACAAATAGAATGTAAAGCGAGCAGATTGTCATGTAAATGCTGTGGGTCTATGTGGTTTATATATTGAAGCATAATAGTTTAATGAATTCAGAAAGTCTGTTAAGATCCGGTCTGGCCAAGAAAGAGAAATTCAGCAGAAATTTCTACTAAACATAATGCTAATTACAATTTACATTTACACATTTGGCAGACGCTTTTATCCAAAGCCACTTACATAGCATTACGTATTAGTTTCCGAGTATGTGCAATCCCTGGGATCAAACCCATGACCTTGACGCTGCTAGCGCCATACATGAACCACTGAGCTACAGGAAAGCTTAATGTTTCTGATACTACAATGAATTTAAACTGATTTTAATAAATCACTCCAGAGAATACAGTAGATAAAACAAATAGCAGAGAATACAATTTTACTAAAAAGTTTGATATGGAGAAGTTATGAGGGAGTATTACTCTACTCACTGCTGACAGGCCCATGTCCCCTGAACCCACATGTGTCATGTGAACAAAGTTTGTGGGTTCTCCGATCATGGAGCGATCTATTCTCCGCCTCCGCTTCTGCAAAACACACAACATGAAACAAAAGGGGTTGGTACGCTGAAACGTTTTGAAAGACACAGCAAATTAAACCTCTACAAGGGATTTCATGGTTAAACAACTCTAATGACTTGAGTGAACTGTCTTTTCATCATCATCATCTTCATCATCATTTTAGAACGCAAGTTGTTTGTGACTCACAGGTTGTGGCTGTTCAGCGATGCAGCAGCTGAAACACACCCAGAACTCGGTCATGTTCCTTCTGCTCTGACTTCCTCCTCTGACTTTCTTTTCTCTCTTCCTGTGCGTGTCGTCTTGTCTTCCTGCTCACCAGCCGCAGTCGTCTGCCGGAAACCGATTTCAGCAACTGACAGCACGCAGGTGATGCGTCCACTGCTGGTGCTGCTGATGGAGGTCACTGACTGGATCCTCCTGAACCATCAACACACAGTAACACAATAACATCAGCGCTCATTACACAACAACACACATGCTGAGGTTTTCTGTGTCACTTCCTCTGGAGCACAAACACATTATTGTCATCATAATTGTCAGTGTGTTTTTGTACATACTACAAAAAATATACTAAGATTCAGTTTAGTAAAAAAACGTGCGTTTAGTTACATGAGGGAGAAAGTCATTGGTTTAAAGAGAAAAATTCAAAATGTAATGCTGTTCTCACATACAATTTTGAATAATATTTACTAGGTCTAGTTATGAATATTATGGCATTAAATGTATCTAAAAATCAATAAATGTGTCTCCTAAATCAGTGAAAATCATTTAAATAAAGGAAACTAAAGATTGTGCCTAGCTTTCATTATATCACATCTTTACAGTATTCACACTTCACGTATGTAACTAAGTAGTGCAGTTTACAGTCGTGTTAAAGGTTTTCAGTGTTTTCACCTGTTGATGCTGCAGCGTGTGTATTATATTCACATATATTTTATAATTTATATTTTAGCCAGTTATATTAATGTAACGTTAACGAACGCGCAACAGCAGACCTCGGAAACTAGCATGCTAACGTAAGAACAATCCCTTTAACGTCACAGTTTGAGAAATCAAATCAAATATCAAGTACAAAACACGTCATTTAATAACGCGTGTCGGATTATCAAGAAAAACAATTTTTTGCTAGAATTGTATAAATAAAAGGGAATTGATGTGATGCCTTACCTCGAGCACTTCCTGAAAGTGTCTGTCAGAGAACTGCTGGAAGCTCCGCCCACTTCCGCCGAACCCCCGGGCAATGACCCCTGGGAAATGACGTTTTCTTAATTCGCGTCTATGGGCGCGCGCTCAGGTACGACCACAACAAGCTAATAAATGAATTGATTCATGTACATCTGAGATATTTATTTTAAAGATGGAAACAACTAAACTCTTCAGGACTAACGTGAACATGCAAATATTAGATGTTTAAAAATGTTTTTCCACTAGGGGACGACACTCATTCATGATTTTGATTTTAATATTTCTAAACGCTTTTTATATATATATCCTGTGTATTATCTATACATGTGCATTTAGCAAACTGTAATAGAGGACAATTCACAATGTAATTTATTGCATGTTGTATTATTTTTCCTCATGTACCGGTGTCTTTAGATGTCCAATAATAATGTGGAATGTGGACCTGTGTGAGCGTCAGACCGAACAGATCGAGAACATTTCGCCGCAGACTTACCACGTCTCACACAACCATTAATACTGTTTCCAAGGAAAACAACGTGACATCATAGAAATGGAAAAGAAAAATACTTCGAGGTGTTTATGTGAAAAAAATTAAGGAATTGAGTCACAAACAGCCACAACACAATTTTAACCTGGTATGGATTTATTAAACCATCTGGGCGTGTGTGAGTTTTAGCGTAAAAAAGGCAAGATTTTCTTACTCATACGCACAACAAATACAAAAATGTCACATTTGATGGCTTGACGTCTTCTTCATACGCTATTTTATTCTATTCAGTTAATAATTATGTGTTGATATGTTCTTATAATAATGATGGGTTTATTTATTAACAGAAACATTAAAGAGATGTTTAAAGTTCATCTTAATTTATTAAAACTTCACATTCACAATAAAGTTAATTATAGCTTTTTTTCTTTGAAAAAGTCTGGCTCTTTTATTCTCGTGTATAATTAAAAACAATTGAAATAAAGACAAACAAAATAAAACGTGTTTTCTTCTAATCTATAAAACCAAAAATGACATCGTAACATCCCAACGGAAAGCAGGAATCACATAAATGACAATCCACAAAATTTGAACGCCTCGCCCATAACGAGTAGGCGGTGCCTCTGTATTTCCACAGGCCTTCTGTGTTTATATAGCCAATCAGCGCGCATCTCCGGGTAGTGTCTGAGCACGAGCGAGCCAACGAGTTTCTCTTGGTGGAAGATTGCGAGGAAGCGCCATCGTCCAGCTTTCATTGATCGTCATGGAGGAATCGAGTAGTTGACGTTTCCTGTAACCTTCTCTTTTTAACGCTTTACTTCGTCCGGTCATCGATCCTTTATCACGCACAGCCTTCCATCAGATTTGACGCGCGTCTCTTGCGGTTAGAAAGATGAAGTTCATCATTGGCATCGGCGGGTGAGTGAGCCGGAGCGCGTGCTCGATGCAGGCCGCGTGCTGCTTTTATTGCTTTCGAAAACTCACTGTAGTTATAAGTATAACCATCATTTCCGCCCAAACACCATCGATACTGTAGTTACTGTAAAACATCGTCGATTTTTATTAAAAGCAGTAAATTCATCTGACAGATTCGGTTTCACTCTTGTAGTTTTACTATGGTAACATGTTTGACAGAAGGCGCGCGCTCTCAAAATATTGCGCGTTATTTACTGACTGGTGTGTGTTTATGTTTGAGAATGAAGAATTGGTAAATTTCTAAAAGTTAAATGAATCCTGTGCTGGTTTTGAATGGTTACTTTATTCCCTTCTGCTGTAATTGCATTATACTTCATTATACCCACGTGAAATAATACTAGAGTACGTTGTAGTGCATCACTTTAGAAATCATACTATATATAAATATTATCAGAGTATTCTTGTTGTTTTGTGTAGTAAAAAAAGTATGTGTGTGTGTGTGTGTGTGTGCGCTTTTCTCTCGTCAGGGTCACAAACGGGGGTAAAACCACCCTGACAGACAGACTGATAAAGAATCTGCCCAACTGCTGTGTGGTCCATCAGGATGATTTCTTCAAGGTTAGTATTCATGTGCACACAATACTGAAGCTTGATGTTAATAGTGTAGCGATGGGTGTCAGGTGAGAGAAGCTTGCGGCTTGTGCCCGCTTGTGAACGTTCTAGAGTACATCTCATTGGTGTATGTTTCAGCCCCAAGATGAGATTGAAGTTGATGAAGATGGCTTTAAGCAGTATGATGGTAAGCTGGGCTCTTATCGAAGGGTTGGTGTGTGTGTTGCATGTTTATTTAACTGAGACGGTGTGCAGCGTCGCTCCTCCACTCACTCACTCACTCGCTGCGTGTGCATGTTTGATTCTGTAGTCATCACCGCTCTGGACATGGATGCCATGATGAGCACCATCCACGCCTGGCAGCAGAACCCTGTCAAATTTGAGAGATCTCACGGCGTTAACAACACCCTGGACTCTGACATCGTTCCACACGGCCGGGATAAAGATGAAGGTGTTCATATTCTGATCGTGGAGGGATTCCTGCTGTACACCTACAGGTAAGACACGTGATGTAAACCTTCTGAATCGTCTTCAGTAGAGAACGGTGAACGTGGCTTATTTCATGTTGAATGTGAGATTTTGGCTTTATTTAATGTTTTTCTCTTCCGTAAACAGACCATTGATGGATGTGTTCAACCAACGATACTTTATTTCCATTCCATACGAAGAATGCAAAAAGAGGAGGAGGTGAGTGTCACGCTTCATCTCGAACACTGATGTGAGTCTACACGCAACTCATGTGTTTGTGTGTGTGTTTAGTTCAAGAAACTATGCTGTGCCAGACCCACCCGGTCTGTTTGATGGACACGTCTGGCCCATGTATGTGAAACATACTAAAATCATGAAGGACTCGGGGGTTGATGTGGGTAAGTGCTTGTGTAGCTGTGTGCGCGCGCGTCTGCGTGTTTGAGTACATAGAGATGCTGAAAGTGTGTGTTTGTGTGTGTTACAGTGCAGCTAAATGGAACCATGTCTAAAGAACAACTGTACAACTTTGTGCACAGAAACATTCTGAACAACATCCAGCAGAATGTGCAGTGAATGAAGGTAACGTCTGCATTATAACAGGTGACGTGTGTTTTCATTCTGTTCATTATAATCTGACTCACCCGCGTGTGTGTGTTTGTTTGTTTGTGTGTGTTGTAGATGCAGCAGGATGAAGCAGCTTTGCATCAGACGTGTACTCCAGCCGCTGTTGCAGATGTTTTTATATGGTTTTATATCTTCTGTATTTATTGCTTCTCAAGCTCTTATAACGCTCCATCTCTGTATGAACAGAATGTTTTATGGTTGCAGCACAAAATAATAAAATGATGCTCCTGTGATGTTGATTTGTGTTTTATCTGCACATGGCACAAGACTGTATACTTCATTCCTTTATCTAACTGATTTTCAGTGAATAATAACTTCAGACAACATATGATGACCATTAAATGTTTGACATTATGAAGCACACAAACATCCTGTGAGAGTTGTGTTTAAGTCAATGAAGCCTGCAGTGACTCATTGTGATGTTTTTGGAGACTGTTGGGTGGTGACAGCAGACTGGTCATTATGGGTTCTCATCTCATAATTCTTTTTTCTTAAACATCCTGTGAAAGTCTCACCGCTAAACACTATGTGTGTTGTGTCTGCTTCAGATGTTTTATAAGAGTAAAGATGTCACTTGAGCTTCAATTCTGAAAAACACAACTCACTGAACTTAAGTATCATGACAACTTCATGAAGAAAAAAAAAAATCTTTCAAAAACACATTTTTCAATAATCTATATAAAGTTTTTCAAATTCCCTATATTTCTACATGTTTACTTTGACACAGTTTGCTGTTTAAGGGTGCGGAGCTAAACCGCTTATCTCGCATGCACACGAGCATTCGGAGTCTCATGAGAAGTTCATGAACAAACTTTTGTACGTTTGGTGAGTGGATGTGAAATATGACACAGAGTTGCTGAATTTGACTGACAGACATTTGCTGAAGCGCCATTAAAAGTTCATTTGTGTTGTTTAGAAATCTAACATCAGCATAAACACAGCAGACGTCACGTCAGATGTACATGAAGCAAACTGAATTCAAATAGGTCTTATAAGTTAATTTTTTTGAAATTAAGATTTTTACATCATCTAAAAACTGAATAATTAAGCTTTGATGTATGGTTTGTTAGGATAGGACAATATTTGGCTGAAATATAACTATTTAAATCTTAAAAAATCTAAATATTGAGAAAATCACCTTTAAAGTTGTCCAAATGAAGTCCTTAGCATAGCATACTACTCACAAAAATAAAGTTTTGATATATTTATGGTAGGAAATGTACAAAATATCTTCATGGAACATGATCTTAATATCCTATGGATTTAGGCATTAAAAGAAAAAAGGCTCATTTTGACCCATACGATGTATATTTGGCTATTACTACAAATGATCTTGTGCTACTTTAGACTGGTTTTGTGATCCAGGGTCACATTTATTGACTATAAAACTCCAGCAGCTGGAATCAAACCTCATGTGTATTTATGTACGATTCATAAACCAAAAACAGAAAGAAAACACAAACGTCTTGCTGACCACTTACTCCAGTTTCATACAACTCAAGAAAATATAGGTCAAACACATTCCAACAACAAAACAAATGTTTACTCTCTCATTGAACATCAAAATATTAAAGCAGGTGTCTTTACTATAAAGATTGCATTAGCAAAAAAGGTTTTAAAAATAAGACAATAAAGATTCAACGACTGATTAAGAGTCATTGTAAAAACAGCCCAGAATATGATTTGTTTTATGACTATTGTTAGTTTGTGTAGATCTGCTGTTGCTCATATAGCGAAGGTTTTGTTTATGTACCAGAGGAAACCTTATTTTACTATGTTGTGATCCATTCAGAAATGATCCAGAAATATCTCTTGTGGATGAAAACCTCAGGACATCTTGACTCCAGACGGAAGAATCTGAGGCGAAACATTAGCAGATATAACGTACATTCAGAGACGTGACACATGAGTGTTTTAACATCATTATAGTGAAGAATACACACAGTGACACAGAGAATCATGTGACACTCATGACACACACACACACACACACACACACACACACACACACACACAACAAGTTTATTGTGAAGATAGTTTAAGCCTGTATAATCCAGTTACATGTTTATAAGTCTTCTTGAGCACATTTTCAGACGTGTTTCATGATGATGAACTATTATACACATATAAAACACACAAATATATCCACAATAATCTTACTTACATGAAATGATCTTAGTTGTACTAGTGGTTAAATCAAGGATGTTGGTGAATAACACACACACACACACATTTGTACAGATGAGTTGTGTTTAACTGCATGATCACAACCATCAATACCTGCGTACATAAAACTTTCTGTTGTGCTGTTTTGTATGTTTTTGTGTTGATGAGGTTTCTGTTGCTGAATGTTTAAATCTATATTTGGGTTTGGGGTTTAATATTGTGGTGTTCCACCCAATTCCACAGCAATGACCATCTGAGGTGAAGCCACAAGTCATAACATTACACAAGATTCTGTGAAGAATGAAACAAACCTCCCAGTGTTTCCACACCAGACACCTTCACCTTCACCATGACCCTGAAGATGATGACCAAACAACAGACATTCACCATCACTATGGTGTTTATTTTCTCTGCCGTCTGTTTCTAGTGTGTCGTTCACCTCCACATGTGTTGAGCTGTGTCTCGAGTGCCTGTGGTTCCGGCTCTGTGGGTTTGTTTTTCTCCTTCAGACCCAAACATCTAAATCCAGAGACAAATTTAAACGCCCGCGCGGAAAGGAGGAGCGTCACTTTCCAAACCACCGGGAGACCAGAACTGTCTGCTCGCAGCACCACTGTCTCAAACACACGTCCAGTCTGGTGTGGTGTGTGTGGGGGGGGTTTCAGCTGTTGATTCACTCATGTTTACAGACATTCATGAACCTGCAGACACTTTTCAACCTTATGTCTTCTCGTTCAATAGAAGTTCTTCAGTGTGGGTTTTCTTGTGCAGAACCGGTGGAAAAGTGTGGGGTGTTGCTGGCTGGTCCAAAGAAAATGTTACATTTACAGACAACATCTCCCCCATTTACTGAAGCCATGAGTGATGACATCATCACAACCAACACATTTCAAATCTCTGTCATGTGTATGTGAGTCTTTCTTCAGTGGAACACAGCAGAAGATATTTGGAGAAATGTCTCAGTGGTTTTCTGTTCATAATATAATGAAAGTCAATGTTGTTTGATGATCAACATTCTTCAAAATATCTTCTGTTGTGTTCTGCAGAAGAAAGAAACTCATACAGATTTGACAAGATGTGAATAAATGATGACAGAATTACCAGCTTAACTTTGTTTTCAGAAACACAGAGAGAGTTTGACTGTGCACACCGTATCCCATGATGCTCTGCTGCCAGCCAGAGGACACACTGAAGAGCTGCAGGCCGCTGCTGTCAGGAGGATTTTACACACTTTATTACAACGTTCGGTCAGTAAATATTTATTTCATATTTTATTAAATAAAATCACTGTGCAGACATTCTAGTATTTACATCGATGAACTCTATTACACAATGATGTCATGCAACATGGAATAATATGTCAACAGGTTCTTCTTACATTGAGTCATAAATCAAATACTGTTTATACTGTGACTGTATTTCATTGAATAATAACATCAGCTCAACTTAAACACATGACAGATGATCATGATGCTAAACTCTAGAGGAAACACACATCCAAGTGATTGTGGGAGGAGTTACGTGATGATGGGCGGAGCACACATCAGGCATTATCACGCTTGGCAGGTTTGGCGACGAGGCGTCTCTCTCTCTCGAGGTCTCTCTCTCTCTGTTGCTCTCTCTCCAGCTCATTCTTCTGTTTGTGTTGCTGTAGCTTCAGCGCTCGCTTCTACACACACAATCAGATCATGACAATATACAGCAGCTGTGTTCGTGAATCATATATTTGGATACGGAAGTGGTGCTCACACCTTCAGTTTGGTGGTCTTGTCGTGCAGGACCATCATTTCTTTACGAATATTCACCAGTTTGCTGTGATAAAGTTTTGCTTCTGTGAACTGAAACACAAGTGAGATGCGAGATGAATGAGACGTGGTGCAGGATGTCTGAGAGCGGCTGAATGAAAACTCACCAGTGCGTTCAGATCAACCGTTGTGTTGCACTCGCGGATCTTTGTGACCTCCTGCTCCAGCGTATCCAACAGAATCACTTGATTTTGTCTAAAAGTAAAAGAAGATGATGATGGACTGTTACAGTACTGCAGTGTAGAGAGAGAGAGAGAGAGAGAGAGAGAGAGAGAGAGAGAGAGAGAGAGAGAGAGAGAGAGAGAGAGAGAGAGAGAGAGAGAGAGAGAGAGAGAGAGAGAGAGAGAGAGAGAGAGAGAGAGAGAGAGAGAGAGAGAGACATACGTCAGTTCCTGTAGGGTTTGTTTGGAGGTCTGTAGTTCTGGCAGATAGTGATGTAAGAATCCATCTGTCAGTCGCTGTACAGTCTGTTCATCCACACACATGATGTCCTGCAGCGCTGTCGGCTCCTCAATCACATCACATGCTAAACACACACATGTCATACTAGAATACTGTAGTATATACTCTACACTGCCTATCATTGTTTTATGAGAAGATAATATATCACAACACCGTTACATTCTCACACTCGCTATGATGCATAAAACAAAAACATGATGTTTATTTAAGGTTTTTTTTTTTTTACATTTGAGTACATTTGATGTCAACTTTCATCAAACTCAGTTGATTCTTCACGTGGAACACATGATCTTGCGTTGATAGTTTTGTACTCTATACACACACACACACACACACACACACACTCTTCACAGCCTACTGTACATACTTCAGAAGTATGCTAGATGACACAAATCGATGAAGAAGGTTGATGTATTTTAAGGCATGTTTCTTATCACCTCTGTGTGAAGACACCACCTCCTCCTCCACTTCTTCTTCTTCTTCTTCATCTCTGTTCATCATCAGCATCAGGAGGAGCAGCAGCAGTCCTTAAACTACAAACATTGATCTGATGACGAGAACACAAGCACTTCTTTCAGTATCACTCCCGCTTTACTTCCCCTTTTATAAATGTGAAAACAAGCTACAATCCTTCCATGTGTCACAAACATCATGTGACCGCGCGCCCATCATGTGACTGCGGATGGAAAGATATTCCCAAAAACACGACGTGTGGCCACTCTGCGAGCACTTCCGCTGACAGCCAGGGCGCTTCCGGAACACACACAGCTGCAACTGTGATGAATGTACTTTACATTTAACATGTATCCACGCGAACCCCTTTAAAGTGCCTCCTATATGAATACAAAGTTTTATCTGCCACCACACACACACACATATATATATATATATAAGCTTTTAGATCGTTGTGTCATAGCAAAGAATATAAATGAACAAGACTCTGCAGTTCTGTAACTATGAATGAGGGAAAGTGCAGCAACGAGAGGAATCTATAGTCAGTGCTGCAAAGCGCTTGTCAACCTGTGCGCATGGGCAGTTACCGAGGCAACTTGGAAAATGTGTTTTAGACGTGATTAGAGCTTAAGAAGTTATATTTATGGACGTCAAATGTAATTGTCGGTTAAAATGTGTTGTTTTATTGTAAAGATAGCGAGTGATTTTGGAGTTATCTGTCTTCTCTCTTTTAAACGTTCAAGACTTGGTTTCATTTGACTTCATGAAGACTTTCCTTACAGAGACTCATAGTGAAACATGGAGAGAGATTTTATTCTTGGTTCAGTGTTGTTTCTGATTAGTGATCGTTTAGTGTGTAGTAAGTAATCACTGTAGCAGAACTAACACGTTCTCTCTTTGACAGACATTAGGTTAGTCGGTTGGTAAATGTGGGCAGATGTGCGGCGCCCTCTGTCGGCGGTACTGCAGCAGCGCGGAGCTCGGACAGAGTGGACGCGCTAACTAACATCACGCACCGGACTGAAGCTCTGAGATCTGCCCGAACACACACACACACACGGAACAATGGACGGAACCGACAAACGTCAAAGTTTCGGCAGGTCTGTTATACACAGTTGTGTTTTCAGTGTCGTTTAATGTCGCGTGTTAGGTTAGGGTTAACGTTAGCCGCTAGCACGAGTGACGGTCTGCCGCACAGCTTTACACTGTGATTGTCTTTAAAAACAGGCGAATCTCTTGTGTGATGTCATCAGGTGTGTTTGGTGTTGTTGCAGGTAACCCAGAGTTATGGCTCGTGAGAGATCCGCTGCGGCCACCGGACACTGATCTGCAGTCAGTTATCGAGCGCGCGCGTGTGTATATATTCAGAGATGTCCGGTTCGGACCTGATGGGTCGCGTGAGGTCGGTGTTCCGCCGGCAGACGGACAGCTGGCACCTCAGCGACACGTTTGATTTCTCTGAAGATCTCGAGGACGACGAGATGCCTAAGTTCAGCCAGCTCAAGGTGGTGGTGTCCGGAGAGACGGACGAGGTCCCCGCGGGAGCGCGCAACGGCGCAGCGGTCAGCACGCTGCTGGCGGATGATGACGACTCTCTGCTGGACTCGTCCTCGAGTCCCGGGAGCCCCTGCGCGGCTGCGGACGCGTGCGAGAGCTGCACGAGGTCGCGAGAGCGCAGCAAACGCCTGACGGTGATGAGGAAGCTGGGCGTCGCTGCGCTCCTCTACTTTCTGTTCATGGTCGGTGAACTGATAGGTGAGCAGATCTGAGATCTAACAGACATGGACTGACTGACTCTAGTCTCACTCTGGGTTGACTCCGGTTTGTCTTTCAGGTGGGTATGTGGCGAACAGTCTGGCGATCATGACGGATGCGCTGCACATGCTGACGGATCTCATCGGGATTCTTGTGTCACTGCTGGCACTCTGGCTGTCCGCAAAACCCCCAACATACAGATTCACCTTCGGCCTTCATCGGCTCGGTAAGTCTCATCTTCTTCACATGTCATGTCGCTCTCTCTCCTGAATGAATCATCTGTGCAGAGTTTGTGTTTCATTGTTGTGTGTGTGTGTTCAGAGGTGTTGTCTGCAGGTATCAGTGTGTTGTTGATCTACATTCTGACGGGTGTGTTAGTGAATGAAGCGGCACAGAGAACCATTCATCAGGACTTCACCATAGACGGAGACGTCATGCTGATCACAGCAGCGGTGGGCGTTGCTGTCAACCTGTTGTGAGTCTACACACACACACACGCACGCGCACGCACGCTCGCACGCGCGCGCGCACACACACACTTCTGAAAAAAGGCTATCTGACCTTGTTGTTTTCACAAATAATTTAAGACTAAAGGGAGAAAAGCATCTTTAGAGTTTAAATAATGTGTAAACTCTAATAACTGATCAGCACTTGAGAATCTGCAGTCTCACATCACAAACACAAAACTCTAAATCATCTGGGGCCTGTTTTAATAAAGAGGTTCAATTTATGCATTTGTCAGACGCTTTTATCCAAAGTGACTTACATTACATTGTACTATACATTTGTACATTTTGTATAGTAAGCAAGTGGAGGTTAGTTGTCTTGCTCAAGGGCACCTCAGCCGTTACCCACCAGCCCTGAGAATTGAACCAGCAACCTTCTGTTCATGATTCCAACTCTCTAACCACTGGGCCACAACCAACCAACTCGAAGTTTAACTTTAAACTCTGAATTAATTTACTTTGAGTTTTTGGTTTCAGAACAGCTGATTTGTGTTAGTTACTCTGAGTTAAGCTTGTGTATGGCGACTATATAAAGCCATGATCAATGAAGCTCTGATATTATGATTCATCATGACAACGGCACAAAAAAAAGCGTTTGAGAGCGAGAGACACTTTCCTCACCGCTTCACAAACAGTGGATTTACTAATGTGCTCTCCATCCCATTGTTATATAGAAAACTACAGAGAAAGAAAAACACATTTAATAGATAAATGTGCTAATAAACAAATAAATAAATAATCAATAAAAGAGAAGATAGAAATATTTATTTGACATCTATTTCCTCACTTCCTAAAGGTGCTCTAGTGATGAACGCTAGACGTCACAGACCGATGTATAGATCACTAGTGTGTGTGTGCGTGTGTGTGTGTGTTTATTAATTTCTTTATTTTTACGCTTTATTAATTAGACGTCATTTCTCGTCCTCGTGTCTTAAAATCCACTCCTGAAATAAGTGTAGCTCCTTATGAATGAATGCAGCCTCTTCATGTACAAGATCCTTTAGAAAAGCACATATGACATTTTAGTCACTTAGAGAAATTAATAAACACACACACACACACACACACACACACACACACGTGATCTATACATCGGTCTGTGACGTCTAGCGTTCATCACTAGAGCACCTTTAGGGAGTGAGGAAATAGATGTCAAATAAATGTGACCGTCTAGCGTTCATCACCATCTAAGTGACTAAAATGTCATATGTGCTTTTCTCTGTGTGATCGAAATTACATTTACATTCATACATTTGGCAGATTTACATCGCATTATACTATACATTTGTTTCTGTTTATGTGTATATCGAACCCATGACCTTGGCGTTGCTAGCGCCATGATCTAACCACTGAGCCACAGGAAAGCTGAATGTGTCCAGCGACTGAATGTATTAAATAAATGAATAAGATACGCATCTTGCGCTTTAAAAGGAGGAGATGGAAAGAAACTCTGGGTTTATGGAAGAAAACCTGCTCCCGACCAGGTTAGGTTCACTGCACACAGAGTAAATTATTATAGTTACTGACTCGGAGTATAAGTTACTTCTCTTTTAGAAACGGGCTTGACTTACCCCGCTTACTCAAGTTTGACATAACTCCCATTCTGAAACCGAAAACCCAGAGTTTCCCACATCTCAAAGTTTTCACTAAACCTCATTCTTGACACGGGCTCGTGTGCTGCTGTATATTAAAGGTCTTTACGCTCTTTCATATGTACTCTGTGTGCAGTGTGTATGCAGTGAGAAAGCGGCACGTGCTGGATGTGTTTTCACATATACTGTGTTTGCCGTGCGGTGCCGATCCGTGGCTTCTGTCACCCACAAATTCAACAATTGTCACATAGTTTCACTGTTAGCAGAGAAGCCCCCCCCACATGTGTTTTCACTAACTGTGAAGTGTCTTTTACATAAAAATATACTTTAGATATAATGTTGACCAGATTAGGATTAGGTGTTTTTGCAACTCCTGGAAAATGTTTAGCTTTTTTCTTGCTTTGTTTTGAAATCAAAGCAATACTTTAAATGCACACATTTATGGTGAAATTACTACATTTTCATCTCAATCTGTGTGATTTTGAGCATAATATGTACAGCAGAAATACACTTGATGTGTAAACCATGGCTGCACCGCATCCGTGTGCTAGTTTGTGTGAGACAGGCGTTACAGTCCGGCCCAACATTTTATGATCATGAGTCACTTTAGGTGAAAGTCCACAACATCAAGGTCAGTTGTGTGTTGTCGTCTGTATGACACACACACACACACACACACAAACACCTTTATTCAATGCAGAAGGATTTATTAGTGCTTAATGCATTTTTGCCAAGCAGCTTTAAACGTAAAAAAGACATGAAATGTGTTTTATGATGTAAGGTTGTTTGTTCATTGACTGATAATAATTGTGTTTGGGTTTTGTTTTGAAACAGTTCGACTCCTCATGCATCTCCTGATGTGTGTTTGTGTGTTTTGTTGTGGTGTAGGATGGGATTTCTGCTCAATCAGTCTGGTCATCTTCACTCTCACGGCCACGGTCACTCACACGGCCCGACGGGGCGGAGTCACGGGAGTCTGGCGGTTCGAGCCGCTTTCATTCACGCTCTGGGTGATCTGGTGCAGAGCGTCGGTGTTCTAATCGCTGCATATATCGTCCGCTTTAAAGTATGTTTCTGTGTGTCAGTGATCTGAAACGTCTGTAAACGTGTCACATTAAAAACAATAAGACATCATCGTTGTGTCTGTGTTCCAGCCTGAGTATAAACTAGCAGATCCGGTGTGTACATACCTGTTCTCCATTCTGGTGCTGTTCAGCACTTTTCAAATCATCAGAGACACGGGCATCATCCTGCTGGAGGGTGAGACACATCTCTCTCTCTCTCTGTCTCTCTCTCTCTCTCTCTCTCTCTCTCTCTGTGTCTCTCTCTCTCTGTGTCTCTCTCTCTCGCTCTCTCTCTCTCTCTCTCTCTCTCTATCTCTCTCTCTCTCTATCTCTCTGTGTCTCTCTCTCTTTTTCTCTCTCTCTCTGTGTCTCTCTCTCTTTTTCTCTCTCTCTCGCTCTCTCTCTCTCTGTGTGTCTCTCGCTCTCTCTCTCTCTCTCTCTGTGTCTCTCTCGCTCTCTCGCTCTCTCTCTCTGTGGCTCTCTCTCTCGCTCTCTCTCTCTCTCTCTCTCTGTGTGAAGAGCACGTCATGTGTGACAAAGTTTGGATGTGTGTTGGTGCGTGTGCAGGTGTGCCGCGCCACGTGGACGTGTCGGGCATCAGAGCCGATCTGCTGAAACTGCAGCACGTGCAGCAGGTGGAGGAACTGAAGCTCTGGGCTCTGACGGCAGATAAAACCGCAGCCATTGTTCACCTGCAGCTCGGTGAGATGCTGCGTCTTTCTCTCACTTTACATTTAAAAAATAAAATGAGCTGCTGTTGTTGAATCTGTCTTTGTTGTGTGTGTTTAGTGCCAGGGATCGTGGGTAATTGGGAAGACGTGCAGGCGAATGCGCGTCGCCTGCTGATGATGTCACACGGGGTGACGCACTGCACGGTGCAGCTGCAGACGCAGAGACACGGACCGCCGCAGTCCTGCACACACTGTCTCACATCGAGTGCCTGAATGCTGATGCCCTCGCTCTCTCACATACACACAGAGGACGAGCGAGCGAGGGTTTTAATGATTGTCTAGCAGCTTTTTCTAGAATTAATATTTTTTGATACACCTTTAATACAAAAGAACCACGTGACAAACACACTTTGTTTTTTTTGTTTTTTTGCTTGTTTTATTTGATCATTTCTGTCTGCTGGTGTGTGTGTGATAAATAACCATCTGCATGTTCTCATATGTGGCTCAAAACTGTCTCAAATACGTCTCATATGACATTATATACTGACAATCAGAATTGAGTGAAATTTTACATCATTTATCTCATTTTCATTATCACACACACTTCTTACTCGATGTCAGAATTTAATTTTTTACAGTTTTAGTTAATTATTTGACCCGTTTAAATGCAGAATGATTATGAAAGTATTGTTTAAACATCAGTAATGATGATGATAAGCCTTTATGCCTTTTATTATTATTTTTATGACTTTTTTGTTTTAGGTTTTGATTTTTGCCTTTGGGTTGCAGGAGGCTGAAGGTTCATTCTTTGATTTAATTTTGTCTGCAGTATTTGTTTGTTTGTGTTTCATGATATAAACTGACAGCTGAAGCACTTGATAACTTGAAATAAATGGATTTTAATAGCCTGTATTTAGTGTTTGTTGAAGATCATTTCTCTACACACAACACAACACAAGAGGGAGCTGCTCATCTGATGATATCTCTGTGGAGCAGATGTGTGAATTTGGTTGCGAGGTGATGATGATGTAGATGGTGACACTCATAAGCTTTTTGCTCAAGGTCACGATAAAAAGCAATGGTTGGAGGATCATGTAGTGAGATCACGACCCTTTACAGGAAGATTTGATGTGTTTCTATAAATTCTTGTGTGAATATTTGATCATTTTTATGCCATAGAACTAAAAACAATTGAAATTGATGAAAATCTTCACTAGTTGTGACAGCAGCAGAAACATGAACCTGCTCTTACATAAAGACTAACAGATATAAAGTCTTAAAGTCACAAACATGTTGTGTGTCAGCTGTGTGTGTGTGTGTGTCAGCTCAGAGTTATGAGGAACATTCAAACACTTCCTGCTCACATGACTTCCATTAACATAACAGAGTCACGTACACACACACACACACTGCTTATGGATGATGTATGGGCTCTTGTTAGCCATCAGCCCATGTGATGATCTGATCTCAGTACAACACACCTGCTGTGAATCTGAATCAAATGAAGGAATAAATCTCAAGAGATGATGCGAGACCTCACACTGACCCGATGACGTGTTTGACTTTTGATCTTATTCTTCTGCTGAAAGGAAACCATGTGAACAGATTGTGTGTTTATGGAATTAATAATTTCTGCTTGTATTGTGAATAAAATCCTCTATCAAAATATAGAGGAATTCATTTAAAAGAATCTAAAAAAGCTTTATATCTGCTTAAACAAATAAAGAGAGACATTAAGTTTTATTCATGAATCTTGTTTACTTCATGAAGTCCAGTGTACAGGATTTGTATACAGTAACAACACAGGTTTATAAGTGTGTCTGTCTTCAGCAGTACACACACACACACACACACACACACACACACACACACACACACATGTATAGGGTAACACACAGGTCACAGTCCATTCATTTGGTCAGTCTTTTCACCAGTTCCAGTTCCTCCACTGGTTTCCACTGCTGGTTTATGGTTATAAGCTGTACAGACAACACACACATCCACACGTTTAATGCACTTTCATTCATAAAGATGATAAATATACTCTGTGTGTCTTCTTACCTTCTGTGGTTTTGATGGGTCCAGTTTCTCCCAGGGCTCTGGATTGCTTGTCTTGTTTAAACTACAAAAGTGAATCAACAATAATCACTACAGACACACACAGAGCTAAAATACATCTTTGTTGTTCATACAGAATCGTCTCAACTACTGACTTAAGATTAATAAACACGAATATTTATACAGAATACCCATGACGTCACAACTAGACATCTGTGTCTATAATAAAGACATAAATGATGCACATGACGTCAGGTTTGGGTATTACATGTGTTATTTTATTACAAAAACTCACATGACGTCAGGTTTGGTGAATAAGAAGTAAACTGAAGCTGTTGCCGCTCCGAGCGCAGCACAGCCCACAAATCCAATTAAAGGAATCAGCTAAAGATGAAAAAATATTAATAACAAGAAGACATTACTGTAATAATATTATAAGAAGAAGAATGATGATAATAATGATGTGAGAAAATATGAAATCTTCCTCACCTCCTTCCTCTTCCTCAGCATCTGTATAAATCCTCCGCGCATCCTTCACTTGACACAAGTTTTCTCAAGAGATCAGACCTGAAGTTCAGATGATGGGAGTTCAGTGATCTGCAGCATCACGCTGACTGCGCGCTCTTATAAGACGCGTGAGACGCGTTTGTTGGCACGTACACACACACACGCGCGCACGCGTTATTATTCACTTTACCTTGAAACTGAAACTAGGAGAACAGCAGTGGATTCCTCAACACACGCGCGCGCACACAATCTGTAGCATTCACTGAGACTCCAGCAGCAGCTCAACACATCATTGTTGTTTATATATGTGTGTATATGTATATATATATGTGTGTGTGTATATATATAGTTCAGTGCTACATGTGTACGTGTAAGTGTTTCTGAACATCCCACGTGACTCATGTGATTGTCAAGCGACACAAGAAAATTATTGAAACCAATGAATCTATTGAAAGGCTTTACCAGCTAAATTAAGTGTTGTTGCTTTTCTTTTGTAATGTAAATTAATTTCATGATGTGCCGTTTAGTTCATCAAATTTATTACATGAAAAATGAAAAGAAAAAAAAACATTGAATAGACAGTAAAAATGAGCAAATAAATAGCCTACTATAACATTGACTTTAATATTATAACTTATAGGCTATATTTTACTACATTTAATTACTATTAATACATTTTACTATATTATTTATTCTTTGTAGCGGGTAAAACGTTGCGCTCGTCAATGTCACATTTCACTCAGCCGTTCAATCACAATGAAGGAGGGGCGGAGCCAACACCACAAAAATATCTACAGCGGCTCCTACTTCTACTACAGAACAAGATAAGTTTCTCTCGTAACTGAATATTTGTTTTTGTAACAGGTGACATCACCGGACTACCACAATAGTGGTATAATATTCTTTGGTTTATAAAACAAACAATGGTCAAAATCAGATACTTCAGCGTATATTCCACATCATAGCAACAAAAGCGACTCGACTGAAAAACTCTTGTCAGGCGCTCACAGTTGACGTTTTCAAAAAGTGACTGTTGTTTTCATCCGCTTTCATAAATTAATATGTTATTAAATGTCGGACTATCAAAGGATTTAAGCACACTTTAAAACTAAAACCAGCCAGTAGGTGGCAGCAGGTCATCGAGTCACAGAAGCGCTTCTTCAAACGTCTTGAGCTCGTGCTCGAACACACGCAACAGTTAAGAGAGTGAAACAGAAATGATAAACATGATGTTTTTATTAACAGACAGACAGGTGGATGTTCTGCTGAAGTTGTTCAGGAGTCAGTGATGGAGTTAAACTGCGAAGAGTCTTCAGGAAGTGTTGATGTCTCACACAGGAAACAGTAAAACCGTCCTCACACAGAGCTGTGAGAGCAGCCTGACACACAAACACACAAAACTCATTCTGATGTAAAACACAGTAAAAAGAATACGAAGTGATTCTGTGTGCTTGTTGTGTTGTACCTCTTTGCACAGGTTTTGTAGATCCGCTCCAGAGAAGCGTTCTGTTAGTTCAGCTAGATCCCTCAAACACACGTCAGGATGTAGCGGAACGCGTTCAGTGCACACGCGCAGCACGGCCTCACGAGCCTGCGAACGACACATTATAAGAACATGTCAACACCTGCTATAGTTAACATCACAGGTGGATCTGAAACCGGTGGGTGTGGTCTGTGAGGTGAGGGGTGTGGCTTCAGCAGGTGTGTTTTATGACTGTAGCTCACCTCAAGGTCTGGAGGGGGTACATATATAATGTGGTCGAGTCGTCCGGGTCTGAGCAAAGCGCTGTCCAGAACATCTGGTCTATTAGTGGCAGCCACAATCAAAACATCTTTATTACAAACCTCCTGAAGTTCCATCTGAAACACAAACACAATTATTTTCAGTCATTGTTCTCAATGAGGATTCCTAATTTACAATTAGAAGGAAAATCTACACACTACCAGTCAAAAGTTTATTGTCTGAAATGTTTCTATTGATCTTAAAATTCATTTAATCTTTTTTGCCATTTATTACTTATTACTTTTTGTGGCCAAAATTGTGCAACTAAAAAACTAAAATTTAAAGTATTTAATTGAAATGATGAACTCTGAGAATCTCAGGGTTAGGCATCAAGAAAATGCTTTTTCTGTAAATACACTGAACAAAGTTTTTATTCATTTTGATTTACTGTTATTCTGAAAAAACTTTTGAAGCGTGTTGAATATTATTGTGAGAAATGTTGACCTGATGCAGTTTGTTTGTATCCTGTTCTCCGTTCTCTAACTGAAGGATTTTTCTGCTGCTGCTCCGTCTCTCCACGGTTCGAAATCCAACTCCATCTAACTCGGTGAGCAGAACAGACAGAACCTGCGACTGCACGCTGTGAGAGGAAGCGCCATCTGCTCGAGAACCCACAATGCTGTCAATCTCATCCAGGAACACAATGGAGGGGGCGCACGCTCGTGCCTGAACAAACAACTGACAGACAGAAAAACGAACAAACATCCGTCTGTCTGATGACTCGATGCACTTATGTAGTTCTGATGATGAAAGCGTGATGATGTCAGACCTGTGTGAGGGTTTTCTCCGAGTCTCCCACATAAGGAGAGAATATCTCAGCCCCGCTGACAGACAGAAAGGTGCAGCGTGATGAACATGTGGCCGCTTTCACCAGTGTTGTCTTAGCACAGCCCGGCGGTCCGTACAGCAGAACTCCTCTGGGCCGAGAGATACCCATCCGCACAAATGCTTCAGGAAACCTCATGGGCCACTCGATACTCTAAACAACCACCATATTAATACAGATTTTGATGCAGCTTGAATGTTCATGAAGTGAAAAAAAAGTGAGTGAATTTTCCTTCAAATATGCTCGTTTATATGGAAACATTGCTTTACCTGTTTGAGTTTGAGTTTAACCTCCTCTAATCCTCCAATCTGCTCCCAGCTGACAGGTTTAAAGTCAGTCGCTCCTATGCTGCTCCTGAGACACGAGGGCCGCACCTGCCGCAACGCCACCATGAAGTGTCGCATCTCCACACGCGCGCAGACTCCTGCCTGAAGCACCCGAGTCAAACATTTTATTATCAGGTGAGTGTTTGTGTACAGTTTGTAATGTTCAGTGTGAAGAGAGTGATTGTACCTGTAAATGTCGCATGGCCTGCAGCGCTGCCTCTCTGCTGAGCGCGCTCAGATCTGCACCCACGTAACCGCAGGTCATTTCGGCGATGGCGCTCAGATCCACGTCTGCGGAGAGAGGCATCTGCCGGCACACGCACTCCAGAATCCTGCGCCTCTGCAGCAGCAACGGGACGCCGATGACCACCTGCACAACATCAGAGACTGTTCACAATAAAGAAACTCTACAGTGATTAAAAATAAACACCAGCTGTGATCGGTAAGTACCTCTCTGTCGAATCGGCCGGGTCTCCTGAGCGCTGGGTCCAGGGCGTCCGGCTGGTTTGTGACTCCAATGATGACAAAACCCTCATCGCTGCTGATTCCGTCCATCAACGTCAGCAGCTGAGCGACCAGTCGGTTCTCTGGTGCGCTGCTGCCGCTCGTTCTCTTCGGGCACAGAGAGTCGATCTCATCGATGAGCAGAACACACGGGCCATCCTCTGCTGCCTCCCGAGCCCGATCAAACATCCGCCGCAGGTTCTCTTCGCTCTCGCCGGGCCGAGACCCAGTGACTTCGGGCCCGTTTATAGTCACTAACCTGGCCCTGACATCCTTCACCACACAGCGCACCAATAATGTCTTCCCGACACCGGGCGGCCCGATCAGAAGCAACCCCCGTGGGCAAGACAACCCGAGTTGATGTAAAGTAGAGGGGTATCGCAGAGGAAAGATGATCATCTCCTTCAATGATGCATAAACGTCCTCCAGACCACCAAGAGACAGATCTGAGACCTGCCGCTGGTTCTGGAAGTGTTTGGCGGTCTGAATGGCGCTCACGCCCACACGGGTTCTGTCTGTAACCAAACCAGCAGTGTGTGAGCCCGAGTTAATATTCTCAACCAGGACAAACCTGATGTCAGTGTTTGAATGAGACAGATCAACCAAATGACCCTTGTGCAGGTAGAGACCGCTCAGCAGTTCCTGTAAAAGCTCACAGATGTTCCTCTTGTGTTTCAGACTTCGCACAAATGCCTTAACGCTGACGCAGGTGAGTTTGGGGCAGTTCAGGGGTTTGAGCCGTGCCGGGTCGACCGTGAGTCCGGTAAATGTTTGCGTGCTGAGGTCTGGTGTGGCACACTGGTTGCTGATCTGAACGTATCCCTCCGCCAGGTCTCGCCGTGGCCACGCGATGCAGAGAAATGTCCCCTGCCGGACCCCGATAAGGACCGGACAGCCCAAACGGAGTCCTAGTCTGGACATCAGATCAGGACCCATACGACAGCGCTGTGTGTCCGAGTCCACGACATCCAGCGGCAGAACTCTCAGCCCCTCCATACAGATCATCTGAGAAGGAGTGAAAGACACACATAAGGTTAGTTTCTGCACATTCATAAACAACAGCACATGTGAGAAAATCAAACACACAATAAGAAGACAGATGTTTTTTTTCACACTCTACAGACATGGCACCAAGAAATAACATATCAACAGAACTTATTTAATGTGCCTGATCACAGCAATTCATTCTCGATGCATAACAGATAAACAGTCATAAACAAAAATACAATGAATGCACATTACAGAATGCATAAAAACCCGCAGATAAATACTTAAGAGCTATTTCTTTATTGTATTAACAGACGCATGGAGTGTGTTCGTATATTCATCTGCAGAGAGAATTCAAACTGAAGATACAGTCGATAAAACACGACAGTGATAACTGAGACGTTACTGTTGTCATCCTACCGTCAGTCGAGTTTCTGGATGAAATGTGTGCGATATAAAAACACAGTGACAGAACACATGTTCACTGTTGATCTGCTTCACTTGCGCGTCTACAGATGAACGACACAACAGCGACACCTGCTGGAGCGGCGTGCAGAGCGTACGCGATGACGTCACTGCCCCGCCGGGTCAACGCTACAAATAATGAAGTTATCGCCGTTTAAAATCATAATAAGTTAGTGTATATATTAAACCCGATACATTCTCTTTTGACACAAATCTTTGATATTTACTGTCGATGTGTCTGGACTGTGTTCAGTCACTGTTTGTTTAACATTTGTTAAACATTTGTTTAAGTCCGCGACAACAAAATAGAGAGTTTGTATGAAACAACTTTAAAAATTAGAAAAGTAAAACAGCAGAGATTGTTTCCTAAACAATGTACAACAGAGTACAACACACACACACACACAGTCTGGTTTATTATTTCCGTGGGGACAGTCCATAGACGTAATGACTTTTATACCGTACAAAGCATATTCTATTCCCTAACCCTACACCTAAACCTAAAGATCATAGAAAACATTTTGCATTTTAGATTTTCAAAAATTATCTTAATGGTGTGTATTCAGGTTTACGTCCCCACCGGCATATAAAAACCAAAAGCGCGCACACACACACACGTTTGTTTTTTTATACTAGTGAGGACATTCCATAGACTTCCATTGATTTAATATTAGTCTTATGATATATTCTATCCCCTAAACCTACACCTAAATCTAATAATCACACAAACATGTGCAACACATTAGATTTATAGAAAAACACCATTGGACCGAATTATAAGCCTTTTTATTTAGTGAGGACCAGCAAAATGTCCCCACGAGTGGTTTGTAATGATAATTCACTGTATAACTGAGGACATTTATACTAACCCTAACACTAATATAACTAAACCTGTACACACACACACACACACACACACACACACACTTTTATAGGGTAACTGTATATTTTTTTAATGTTACTGCAACTGCTGTGTTGATTTATAAGCTCATGATGCAGCTGATTTTATGTCGATGTAATTCCATATATTCAAGAAAGTAAGAGTGTCTGGATTGTGAAGAGCTCGACTGGATGAAGTGTTTCTGTATTTTGGGATATATATGTGTGTGTGTTGGCACTTTTCCTGGCTGTCCGGTCACGGTTCTCGCGAGAGCTGCAGGTGTCACCCTGCGTGCCGGCGTTCTGCTGCAGGAACATGTGTGCGTGAATCTGACAGTGTGTGTTGTGTTCCTCAGGATCCGTCTGAATCATGTCCTGCCTGCTACGCTGCTCTTCCGCGGCCCTGCGGAGGACATCAGGGACGAGATTCTTCCAGACGTTCCCTGTTCTGTGTGATCAACAGACTCAGAAAGGTGAGATCAGTGTTCCAGAAAGAGTTCATGTGAGGTGACGCTGCTGCCGTTACAGACGAGAGAAAAACAGAGTAAAGTGTTTCTCATGTGGAGCTAAAGTGAGAGAGGTCAAGTAGAGGTGAAATGAGAGTCAATGTCGTCTCAAAGTGTCCTTATGACACTGTGTCACTTGTGTGTTTGTGTGTTGCTTTAAACCGTGTGTGTTAGTTTGCAAGGACAGCCCTGACTCGCTGGACTTCTGCCAATAAGAGTCTAATAATGTCTGCTGCTCGTCTCTGATTGGATGTCGCAGCGCCAATTATGGAGAGAAATGTGTTAGCTGATCCGAGCGCGTCGCTGAGCGACTCCAGTGTAGATCATAGTGTGCGTACAGAGCGCCATGAAGATAAAGCCAAACACACTCACATGGCCAATAACAACAAGACAATGTAAAACCTGTGTGTGTGTGTGTTAGGTGTACGATATAAAGACGTCCTGGTTGGGGTTCCCAAAGAGATCTTCCAGAACGAGCGGCGGGTGGCGGTGTCGCCCGCGGGCGTTGAGACTCTGGTCAAGCAGGGTTTCAGGGTGCAGGTGGAGTCTGGCGCAGGACAGGAAGCGAAGTTCTCTGATGATCAGTATCGGGCCGCAGGAGCTCAGATCACAGACACAAAGGGAGCGCTGGGATCAGATCTGGTGCTGAAGGTCAGAATATCTGTGTGATGTTTGAGAATCCGGTCGGGTTTGAGCGGGTCACTGATGTGTGCTGTGTTGCAGGTTCGAGGGCCGGTCTTTAATGAAGCGCTGCAGGTACATGAGGCCGAACTGCTGAAACCCAGATCTACACTGGTGAGTTTCATCTACCCGGCACAGAACGCCGAGCTCATGGACAGACTGGCCAAACAGCAGTGTACTGTACTCGCTATGGATCAGGTGCCCCGGGTCACCATTGCCCAGGGTTACGACGCCCTCAGCTCCATGGCCAACATCGCAGGGTGAGACGGTCTCTCTGGAAAACTTCATCTGAATGAAAGCCCCTTTTTTAAACATCTCATCGTGTTCTGCTGCAGGTATAAAGCTGTGGTCCTCGCAGCAAATCACTTTGGACGCTTTTTCACTGGTCAGATCACAGCAGCTGGGAAAGTTCCTCCGGCTAAGGTACACACACATATACGTTCATGTTTCAAACTTCAGACTGAGAGAGTTATATTGGAAAGGATTTTTGTTGCCCAGTTGGTTTTGCCTTTCTTAATATATAGGATAGTGGAGACAGACAGAAGCATTAACTCGAACCCGTGTCCCATGAGCCAACAGCTCATACATGTCTGAAGCGCTGACCACTGAGCCAGAGCTCCGACAGCCCAGTTAGTACAGGGTGTTACTGTAATGGGTTTAGACCCAGAACACACACTGATCAAAAGTATAGATTGAATAAAACCTAACGTGTGTGTTTGCGTGTGCGTGTGTGTAGGTGCTGGTGATCGGTGGAGGTGTGGCTGGTCTGGCCGCAGCAGGTGCAGCTAAATCAATGGGAGCTATAGTCAGAGGATTTGACACCAGGTCAGAGATCAGATATATGAGTGACACGTGTCAATCACAGATATGATCAGAGCGCTGTCATCTTAATATCGTCATGTGTTTATAAGACCCGCAGCACTAGAGCAGTTTAAGTCTTTTGGGGCCGAGCCGCTGGAGGTGGACATCAAAGAGTCGGGTGAAGGGGTCGGAGGTTACGCCAAAGAAATGTCCAAAGACTTTATTGAAGCAGAGATGGAGTTGTTCTCCAAACAGTGTAAAGATGTGGACATCATTATCACCACAGCTCTTATACCTGGTGATTACACACATTCACGTGAATGCTCAAATTTGCATGAATGCAAGAAAGTGCACAGATTCTGGTGTAAATGTTTGCTGCAGGTAAAAAAGCTCCGGTCCTCATCAAGCGTGAGATGTTGGAGAGGATGCGTGATGGGTCGGTGGTGGTGGATTTGGCAGCTGAAGCTGGAGGAAACATTGAAACCACTAAACCTGGAGAGCTGTACATCCATCAGGTATCTGTGCATCTTCTGTCTCTATCAGCATGACAGATTCAAGAGTCGTGTGTGCCCGTCAGCATCACTCACACGCGTGTGTGTGTGTGTGTGTTGTGTGTTGTGTAGGGCGTGACACACATCGGCTTTACTGACTTGCCCAGTCAGATGCCCACACAGTCCAGTTCTCTTTACTCTAACAACATCATCAAACTCCTGAAGGCCATCAGTCCGGATAAAGAACACTTCCACTTTCAGCCCATGGATGAGTTTGATTATGGGACGCTGGATCATGTGATCAGAGGAACTGTGGTCATGAAGGTACCACAACCCATCAATGCCATTAGCCTCAGTTATTCAATTCAAGTGGTTTTATGTTGTGTTTCTCATTTGTGTTCAGGATGGGAAGAATCTTTTCCCTTCCCCTCTGCCAAAGACTTCACCACCACCTGCACCCGCTAAACAGAAGACCATCGCTGAACTGGAAGCTGAGAAACGGGCAGAAATCTCACCCTTTAAACGCACCATGACGTCAGCAGGCGTCTATACGGCAGGTCAGAAAAATACAAAAAGAAATAAACAGAATGAACAAACGTATGCGGAGAGAATCCCACTGAAAGTGTGTTTGTGTAGGTCTTGCGTCTGTTTTGGGTTTGGGTGTCGTCTCTCCTAACGCTGCCTTCGCTCAGATGGTGACGACCTTTGGTCTTGCTGGAATCGTGGGATATCACACAGTGTGGGGTGTGACACCTGCACTTCACTCACCGCTCATGTCAGTGACCAACGCCATCTCAGGTAACACACACGTTTGTATACTTATTTAAAGCTGTATCACCTTATCACTGCAGATTTAGACCAGTTAGCTCAATGTTCTGTGATGAAGCTGAAACACAGTGATGGTCATGAGAGAACGTAAGAGCTGTGTGTGTGTGTGTGTGTGTGTGTGTGTGTGTGTGTGTGTGTGCGCAGGTCTGACAGCAGTGGGTGGGCTAGTGCTGATGGGTGGAGCTTTGACCCCCTCATCTGTGCCTGAAACTCTGGCTCTGCTCGCAGCGTTTGTTTCCTCTATTAACATCGCAGGTGAGAGCAGCTAGACCCTAAAGACAGCTGACATCATCACTCACACACACACGCACGCACGCACGCACGCACACACTCACACACTCACTCACACACACACACTCACTCACTCACACACACACACACACTCACTCACTCACTCACTCACTCACACACACACACACACTCGCACACACACACACACTCACACTCACTCACACACACACACACACACACACACACACTCACACACACACACACACACACACACACACACACACACTGAACTGTTTGTGTGTCTTCAGGAGGTTTCCTGATCACCCAGAGAATGTTGGACATGTTCAAGAGGCCGACTGACCCTCCGGAGTACAACTATCTCTACTCTATACCCGGACTGGTTTTTGTGGGCGGTTATGGGGCGTCTGTTGCCGGTGGCTACAGCATTGAGCAGGTTGTGAATGTCTGCAGGTGTGACATCTGTGAGAACCTTGATGAGCTCACTGATAACTCTGTGTGTGTGTGTGTGTGTGTGTGTGTGTGTGTGTGTAGATGATGTATCTGGGCTCAGGTTTGTGTTGTGTTGGCGCTCTTGCTGGGCTCTCCGCTCAGGGCAGCAGTCGGCTGGGAAACACTCTGGGTATGATCGGGGTGGCGGGGGGCATCGCAGCTACACTGGGCGCTCTGAAACCCTCCCCAGAACTCCTCTCACAGATGTCTCTTGCCATGGCAACGGGAGGAACGCTGGGTAAGAGCTGATCTCTCCATTCTTGTTTCCTCAGTCATAGCTGGAGCATGTTGTGTTTATTGGCTGTGGTTTGATGTATTCTCAGGTCTGACTATTGCCAAACGCATCGAGATCACAGATCTGCCTCAGCTGGTGGCTGCGTTTCACAGTCTGGTGGGTCTGGCTGCGGTTCTCACCTGCATCGCTGAGTTCATGATCGAACATCCGAATCTGGACGTCCATCCGGCGGCAAACATGCTGAAGATCGTGGCTTATCTGGGCACTTACATCGGTGGCGTGACCTTCAGTGGATCTCTGGTTGCTTACGGCAAACTGCAGGGTGATTCAAATCAAGCAGATGCTTTATCTCTGTGAAAACTCTTCTCATCTGTTTCTATGAGGAGCGACTGAAAAATGTCCAGCCGTCACACTTACTGTCACACAAACTATTTAAAAAGAGTTTAAGGGGGCAGTTGTGGTCTAATGGTTAGAGAGTCGGACTCGTAACCAGAAGGTTGCCAGTTCGATTCTCAGTACCGGCAGGTAACAACTGATGTGTCCTTGATCAAGGCACCTTACTCCCGTTTGCTCCCCGGGCGCTGCAGTGTTAGCTGCCCACTGCTCCCGGTGTATGTGTGTGTGTGTGTGTGTGTGTGTGTGTGTGTGTGTTCACCACTTGAAGTGTGTGTGTTCACTATTCACTGGTTGGGTTAAATGCAGAGGTCACATTTCGGGTATGGGTCACCATATCTGACAAAAAATAGGTCACTTTCACTTTCAAGAGCTAAAAGATGAGATTTAATGAATGTTCCTCTCAACACAAACTTTACAATTCAAACATTTGCATCACAATATTATGGGCTGTGAATTTTTCAGAACTTCTGCATACATTAACCGCTGATCCGAGTTTTCTGTGTGTTCTTAGGTGTTTTGGACTCGGCTCCTTTGCTCCTGCCGGGCCGTCACATGTTAAATGCAGGGTTGATGGCAGCGTCGGTGGGAGGGATGGTGCCTTTCATGCTCAGTGACAGTTTTAATACAGGCATGGGCTGTTTGCTGGGTGTGTCTGGCCTCTCCACAGTCATGGTGAGCTCAGTCCCATACCCTGAAACACCCTGTAACAACCTGAAACACCCGTAACAACCTGAAACACCCTGTAACAACCTGAAACACCCGTAACAACCTGAAACACCCGTAACGCACTGAAACACCCGTAACGCACTGAAACACCCGTAACGCACTGAAACACCCTGTAACAACCTGAAACACCCGTAACGCACTGAAACACCCTGTAACAACCTGAAACACCCGTAACAACCTGAAACACCCGTAACGCACTGAAACACCCTGTAACAACCTGAAACACCCGTAACGCACTGAAACACCCTGTAACAACCTGAAACACCCGTAACGCACTGAAACACCCTGTAACAACCTGAAACACCCGTAACGCACTGAAACACCCTGTAACAACCTGAAACACCCGTAACGCACTGAAACACCCTGTAACAACCTGAAACACCCGTAACGCACTGAAACACCCTGTAACAACCTGAAACACCCGTAACGCACTGAAACACCCTGTAACAACCTGAAACACCCGTAACGCACTGAAACACCCTGTAACAACCTGAAACACCCGTAACGCACTGAAACACCCTGTAACAACCTGAAACACCCGTAACGCACTGAAACACCCTGTAACGCACTGAAACACCCGTAACGCACTGAAACACCCTGTAACAACCCGAAACACACGTAACGCAATGAAACACCCTGTAACAACCCGAAACACACGTAACGCAATGAAACACCCTGTAACAACCCGAAACACACATAATGCACTGAAACACCCTGAAACACCCGTAACGCACTGAAACACCCGTAACGCACTGAAACACCCGTAACGCACTGAAACACCCGTAACGCACTGAAACACCCGTAACAACCTGAAACACCCTGAAACACCTGTAACGCACTGAAACACCCGTAACGCACTGAAACACCCGTAACGCACTGAAACACCCGTAACGCACTGAAACACCCGTAACAACCTGAAACACCCTGAAACACCCGTAACGCACTGAAACACCCGTAACAACCTGAAACACCCTGAAACACCCGTAACGCACTGAAACACCCGTAACGCACTGAAACACCCGTGACAACCTGAAACACCCGTAACGCACTGAAACACCCGTAACGCACTGAAACACCCGTAACGCACTGAAACACCCGTAACAACCTGAAACACCCGTAACGCACTGAAACACCCGTAACGCACTGAAACACCCGTAACACACTGAAACACCTGTAACGCACTGAAACACCCGTAACAACCTGAAACACCCGTAACGCACTGAAACACCCGTAACAACCTGAAACACCCGTAACGCACTGAAACACCCTGTAACAACCCGAAACACACGTAACACCCTGAAACCTTAAAACACACTTTGTGGGTGTGTAGGGCGTTACGCTCACAGCAGCAATAGGAGGAGCTGATATGCCAGTGGTCATCACAGTGTTGAACAGTTACTCTGGCTGGGCGTTGTGTGCTGAAGGCTTCCTGTTGGACAATAACCTCATGACCATTGTAGGGGCTCTGATTGGCTCATCTGGTGCGATCCTGTCATACATCATGTGTGTGGTGAGTGAACATGCATAAATATGATGAACATGTCAAAGCACAGTTTCTCTCTCTCCTGCTGACGTGTGCTGTGTGTGCAGGCCATGAATCGTTCTCTTCCAAACGTCATTCTGGGAGGATATGGAACCTCCTCCACCGCCGGCGGGAAGCCCATGGAGATCACTGGCACACACACTGAAGTCAATGTGGATCAGTCTATTGAAATGATTAAAGAAGCCAACAGCATCATCATAACACCAGGTGTGACACACACATGTAATGGATGATAGCACAGAAAATAACAGCTCTCTTAAAACAAGCTTTGTTACTATAGTATAGTATCTGATTGTGTGTCCACTAGAGGTCAGTAAAGGTCAGAAAGCTGTGACGCACACACATTGATTGCACAATAATTTATTTGTGTATGTACATTACCATTCAGACTGTAAGAGTCACAGAATTGTTTCTCATGATCTAAAAACTCTTTTGATAGGCATGTGTTTGCTTAAAGGGACAGTTCAGCCAAATATAAAAGTTCTGTCTGTCTTAGGGTTAGACACACGCACGCACAGACAGACACACGCGCGCGCGCGCACGCACGCACACACACACACACACACGCGCACACACACACACACACACACACTCCTCATGCTGTTGTTCTGCAGGCACACATCTGGGGTTTGGGAAACTCTGTGGTCTGAATGTAATCAAATGGATTTCCCTGAACTACACAGGAACAGGCACACACACGCACACACACGCACGCACGCACGCACGCACACACACACACACACTGATAATGATCATGACAGAATTCTTCACGCTCCTCTGGTCATTAGCAGTAAACCTGAAGCGAATTTGGATCCTGAAACATGAAGTTAAAGGGATTTAAAGGATTCACACTGACTGAAACACAGGATTACTTACAACTAACATGAACCACACAAACGTGTGTGTGTGTGTGTAATGTCAACAGATTTGATTAGGGGTAAAATAACATAATCTTTATATGAAAACTGTTATGTCTCTAATAGATCCCTGCTAATGTAATGTCTAATCTCTCTGTGTGTGTTTTCTTGAACAGGCTGGGGTTTGTGTGCAGCAAAGGCGCAGTATCCCATCGCTGACATGGTGAAGATGTTGAGAGAACAGAGCAAGACAGTCAGGTCGCACACGCACACACACACACACACACACACACACACACACACACACACACACACACACACACACACACACACGCTTCCTGTGGAACTGATTGGTTAATTTGTTCTGGTTTATATTGAGTCCTGGGGTCATGACCTCTGAAATATTCAAGTAACGTCCAAAAATAATTTGACATTTTACATGTGTGTTTTTTTTTAAATAAGTACTTGGCAGGTCAACAGCCAAAAAGAGAAGACAAAACACATCTGTGTCTGATGAGAAACTCTGTAAATAAAGTGTAAAACATTCTCTCAGTGTTTACATGAGAACCACGCAGAGCAGATCAAGCATAAACTTCATTTATTGTATGATTATAAGGATCACTTATGAAAAAATGAATGTGAAGGTTTGGGATTCACCCGGTGGCGGGTCGCATGCCCGGGCAGCTCAACGTCCTGTTGGCTGAAGCTGGAGTCCCATATGATGTGGTTCTGGAGATGGATGAGATCAATGAAGATTTCCCCGGTGAGAATGAAACACTATCACTAGTTTAACCAGCAGAACCTGTGTGTGAAATCTCACACTGAATTACATGACAGTATGTGTGACTGACTGCAGTATGCATACTACATCATTTCAATAATCATTTACTCAAGACCAGCTGTTTCTTTTTTACATGATGTTTTTATTTTGCATACTGTGGTTTCAGAGATACTATTCAAGATCACATTATTGACATCGTGTAAAATAGCCCATATAAACTAAAGTAAAGTTGTTAGTTGGCCTTGCATGTCTGGACTGAGTTAACAGTTGGTTTGGTTGTGGTTCCGGTGTGTAACGTACCATCACATGACACCCGCTGTTTTACGCTGACAGTACATCTGATTCACAGACCGCAGTCTCGCACACACATGTGCAGTTGTTACGCCACCGTGATCTTTGTAATAATTCATTTTGATGATGTAATTGTGCCTAGACATGCAACCTCATGTTGTCACATCTGGCTTCTCTGTGGTCAGAGGGCAACAAGTGTTTTTGTTTAGCTAGCACAGATTAGCATGTAAAGTTGAGGAAACCCAATAGTACTGCATGAGGGTTTGTAATACAGCAGTTGTCCGTTTGTTTCTTTGTGTTTGTGTGAAATGTGCAGAAACCGACCTGACGCTCGTGATCGGAGCAAACGACACAGTCAATTCTGCGTCACAGGAAGATCCTAATTCAATCATCGCCGGAATGCCCGTGCTGGAAGTGTGGAAGTCCAAACAGGTTTCACATCACAGCTAGACGCTAGTCTTTCAGATAAAAACTTCAACTATTAAAAGCATTAACACACACCTCAGACGCTTGTTTGAATGAGATCTCATTTTCTGTGTTGTGTAGAACAGCGGCTCCCGTTTTCTGTGGAGCTGTTGTGAGGGAGGTTTTGTTGGGAACAGCACCACACTTGACCCGTGTGTGTGTGTGTGTGTGTGTGTTTGTGTGCAGGTGATTGTCATGAAACGAACTCTTGGTGTGGGATACGCAGCAGTTGATAACCCCATCTTCTACAAACCCAACACTGCAATGCTGCTGGGAGACGCCAAGAAAACCTGTGACAGTTTACAGGCCAAAATAAGAGAGGCCTATTACTGATTCACCATCATTCAACACACGACACATAATGAACAAATCAAATGTTTTATTATCACATACCAATGCCTTAAAAACAAGATTTAGTTAAGTCATAATGAGAATTTTAGAAAATGCATGCAGCCTTTGAAATGTAAATAAAAATCTTTAAATATCACTGGATTTGTCAAACTCAGTAAATTCATCTATAAAATAAAAAGACACGAGTTTTAAACACGTCAGAGTCTTCTTATCGCTTCAGGAGCACGTCAGATGTTTGTTGTTTTTCCAGCTGTCTGTTTGGCTTTATTGATCAGTTTATAGAGGAATGAGAAGAAAAAGAGCAGGTTGTCGTATTCGCCTTCATACGGAGGAAAATAATGACTGTGAAGATCCTTCAGAAAGTAATAAACAGCCTCTATAGTCGCCAGGTACGTGTTTGGAGAGCCTCGCTGATGGCGCCAAAAACACGTCCTTCTGCTCTTCAGCTCCACGTTTGGTAAAGCTGTAGAGAAATCAAATAAATCTCTTTAGATCTGAAAATCATAGACAAAATACTGCCACAGTAAGATTTCTAATCCTGAATTCAAACAAGAGGTAGCAAACTATTTAAATTCTCAGAGCTATATGTGATGCTTTAGTAATACATTTTATTTTACAGTTATAATAAAAATACACACAATATATGAGGTCACCTATAGAGATTGCGGTTTAATTTATATATATCAATGATCAATGAAATGCCTTTATTTTACATCTATATTCTTCACAGAGTCGATGTTTATCTAGTCACCAAATGTGAAATTATACAGCCAATAATCAAATGTCACAAAATGTATTTTATTAAGTCATTCTTTGTGAAGGTTTTGATGGCTGTGAGCATTGTTTTGACCGTTTTCAACTGTGATCAGAAAGGAAATGAAACATGAGTTCAGAGTGATCGATGACTTTTTCTGTTGTACCTTGAAGACGTTCATCTGTGATGATTCTTGTGGTTTGGTTCCAGGTGCTGTCGATGAAAATCACTCTGTGAATTGGACAGGTGTGTGTTTCAACCCCATCGCTCTTTTCCTTCACTTTTAATCTCTTCGCTCTCCGCTCTCTGCCGCAAGCATCCACAGAAAAATGCTCCCATAATTCCTCGACCGTCATGGCGTCAGGACCGGGAAACAGCAGCACGATCTATGGAGGATACAGAGGTTTGGATCAGATGGTCTGAACACACAGTGAGTTCTTCGACTTCCACACACTCACGTTTTCAGCAGACGTGTCGAGCTCTGGGATGCAGGGGTAGGTGTAGATGGTGACGTCCTGAGGCGCCAGCAGTCTGGCCTGTACCGCTGTGCTCTTTCCATCAGTTTCATTGGGGTGTTTGATGATGTCCACCTTCACAGGCAGCTGAAATACAGCAAAAGCTTTAACAGACGCACGTCTTTCCAACAGACTGCGCTCTACTTCCTAATGTCCAGAACCAGTGACAAGCTAATTCAACCCTAAACAATAAAAATCAAGTCATCTGTTTCTTCTGAGATTTTTTTCAAACTCGTACAGGAAAAGTAGATTTCATGCTGCATAAAAACATAAAAGGATCATAAAACAAATCAATTCATTAAAATGATGAAAAAATCTATTCAAATTTCTGTATTTTTCAAATCTTGTGTTTAAGCTCTCAGATCTTACAAAAAGACGCAGTTCAGCCAAAACATGTGTATTCTGACATCATTTATCAAACCTGTATGAGTTTCTTTCTTCTTCAGAACACAACAGAAGATATTTTGAAGAATGTTGATGATCAAACAACACTGAGCTCCAATGACTTCTCAACTCAAGTTTATTTATTTAGCGCTTTTTACAATTTTCATCGCAGCTGTAAATGAGAGAAAATGACTCTAAACAAAACATTACATTTGGGGTGTATTTATTCAATTTGTTGTTCTCACTTTTCCAATTTCACATACCACCCCAAAAAATAATTTATGTTCTTCCATTGTATAAACACAAAACCACTGACACATTTCTCAAAACATCTTCTGTTGTGCAGAGGAAAGTACAGCTCTTATATAACAGGTAAAAACTCTGTATAAAAATATAAATTAAAATCCATCTATTCATGATATTCCCCGTTAATATCAATTGGCTCTAATACACCTAATGTATTAATACTTAATTCACACAAGAGCCAGCCAATAATATTTCTGCACTTTTATCTTCTTATATGGAGATTATAGCGCTTACGTCATGAGCTGAACAAGCGTTGAAGCGGTTTTCACTTAACGTCAATGTGAGATTTCATTTGAAACCGTTTAAAGCTTCATTGTAGTTTCACTAAACATCTCTCTCTCTCAAGATTCAAGATTCAAAGAAGCTTTATTGGCATGATTAAATAAATCTTACATTGCCAAAGCACAGGAAAATTAAATATAAACATTCTTTACAATCTAGGTTAAGATAGAAATGAAATAAAAGTATATAAGTATCTATATATATATATATATATATATATATATATATCAATACAAGTAGAAAAAGAGCAAAGTATTGATTAAAGTTCTCAGTGAGAGTGACAGGATCCTGTCATATAGTGTCAGTTTGTGTGTGTTGTGTTGTGTCAGTTTGTGTGTGTTGTACAGTGTTTTGTTGTGTTGTGCTGGTTGTTCTCCTGTTATGACAGAATTTGAGCTGTTTGAGTTTTCTCCCAGTATGTATGAAATCTTGTCCTTTTGTTGAAACTGGTCTCTCTCTCTCTCTCTCTCTCTCTCTCTCTCTCTCTCTCTCTGACAGAATAACATTCATACAGGTTTGTAGCGATATGACGTTGACACCTGTACTTGTACGAGCTGTGAGGTTCAAATCTGACTGATGTTTAATAGCAATAACACTGACTGAACTTACACACCTAACACACAAGTATAATAAAGAATAATATATTCGAATTAAAGTTGTGTGCACGTGTACACACAAGCCTCGTTAAAACCAACCTGACGCATTTTGAGGGGCAGTGGAGCCCTGGAACGAGCCGCTTTTCACAAAACAACATGTACGTGTGTGTGTCATTTTCAGTCTTAGATCTTAGATGTGAAGGGAAACAGATGATCTGAAGTTAACAGGCATTTCATTAAGATCTGAACTCAACAGTGTTGCCCTTCCCAACATGGCGGCGCCGTTGACACGCCACAGCGCTCAATGCGGTACGGTAGACAGTATATATGCACACCACGTCAGTGGTTCTACTTATAGATGTTTTCACGAACCTTGACGTTCGGGACATCACGCGGCTCGAGCCCGACTAAAGCGTAGCAGCTGTAGCAGTAGAACATGCGCGACGCGGCGCACCTGGAGCACTTCATCCGACCCGCGCGCTGCGCGTCCTCCAGCGGGGCGTGCGATGCGAGCAGTAGCTCGCTCAGAGGGCTCCCCTCATCCGACATAACCACACAACCGAAGTGTGTGCTACTGTGCTTTAATTCCCTCTATTACAGTCCAAACTAACACACGAACGAAAACAAACCAGCGTGAGTCTCACACACCGGAAACACTTACACGCCACAGGATGTATTACGTATGGCTGCGGTTTCCTAGCAACAAGAGATTACGCTGGAAAGAGACGCAGAATGGAGACTCGCGCTGAAGAAAAGCCGCTGAACTCACTGAAAGAATTTATTCAACGTCAACAACTGGTGAGAACTTCCTCGTGAGTCTTTCATCGTGTCCTTTAGCACTGAAGTGTTTATTTTAACTATGCATTATATCAAACTTTATTTAATTCATTATGCTAATATAATTTTATGAAATCATTGTGACATTAAATTAATTAATATCTTTTGTAATAGAAACACAGTCAGTCTGTCTCTGGATTGATGCCGGTGCCGTGCTGGTGCTGTGCTGGTGCTGGTGCCGGTGCTGTGCTGGTGCCGGTGCTGTGCTGGTGTGGTGCTGGTGCTGGTGCTGGTGCTGGTGCTGTGCTGTGCTGTGCCAGTGCTGTGCTGAGTTTTGATGTTTGTTTGTGGTGTTTCAGGTCGAGTGGCCAGTGACATGTGAGGAGAATGTAGAGTCGTGCTCTCATCTCTACAGTCACTCTGCAGAATTATACCACGACCTCAAAGTCAGAGTTCCATTTCCAACTGACATTACTGAATCCCTTCAGAAAAATCTGGAGACGCTCCAGATTAAAGTGAAACTTCAGCACTCCGTCCTGTCTGGAGGTTCCATCAGGAGGTAACAGACAGTAACACATGAATCCAGTGAGGTTTCTTCATGATGCTCTTGGTTCAGGTGATGGATGAAGCTGCTGGTGATGTTGGGATGTCCAGTCAGAGATGCTTTAGCAGAGATTATTTATGTGATTAAATGAGTTTAAGTAAAGCCAGAAACATTTGTACTTCTCTTCACCTGAGAGAGCTGCTGTGTGATTCATCTAATACTGTCAGGGGTTTTCTTTCAGTGACAATGATCTACTATCACAGATCTTGTTTAAAATTGTGAGGTTATTTTTTTCACAAATAAATGTTGTGAATGTCATTGTGTTTGTGTTGTGTTTCTCTTCTTCAGAAGATGCAAATGTGTTAGAATAAGACGAGGGTCCTTAGTTTTCTGCTTACATCAGATGTCATAGTCAGTGGAGAAATGACTACAGGAATAGAAATGAATGATAGAAAGAGTGAGAGTGTAATCATAACCTGTAGTAACATACATTTCACCGCAGATCAAAAGCAAGAAGCAGGAATAAATGTTATTTGAGCACAATTGATAAAAGTATTGAGAAGTGATGTCAGTAAATGAGGGATTGGGATGCAGACGGGGTGGAGGTGAGTGTGAGCTCACATCACTCAGGGAGAGCAGCGTGTTTACTTTCACAACATGTTACAAATTATCTGCTAAAACCAACTTTGCGTGACTTGGCAGAAGTGTTCACTTTGCTCTAGTCTTGTTTGGGTCATGGAGGCTTTACTGTGCGTGCGTGCGTGCGTGTGTGCGTGTGCGTGCGCGCGCGCGCTTTATCCAGTGCTACATGATTCCTGTGAAGTAAATGAGATAGATGAGCTGCTCGACTGCCGCACGCACGCACGCACGCACGCGCACACACACACACACACACACACAGTAAAGCCTCCATGACCCAAACAAGACGTGATCAGGGTGATACCTTGTTACACAGATACTAACCAGATTAATTAATGATAAGACATATGAAAAAATAATGGGTTTGATGTAATGCAAGAGACTTACCTGCCTGACGCAACAGGTAAGAATTTTAATGTTTTTACTGATCATGTATTCGAGAGCTTTGTGATAAATAATAACTGATGACAGATTGTTTATTTATTGAAAATGATCGCTCACTGGAGATAATGTGTCAATAACTGAAGTCAGAATGAATGAATGTATAACTAAACTAATACAAAAAACAAAACTGGACATTTATCAAGAATTCAACAGCACTATTATTCTCCATAGATGATTTCTCGGACTGTCACATGAAAATAAATCCCAGAATGCATTGCTCAGTAGAAAGAATATACATATTTTATTGTCATATAAAAGACCTCATATTTCATTATTTATAGCAGCAAAAGAAAATGTTTTGTGTTTACAGCACAATGATACAGAAGTCTGCTGTTTATATGTTCATTATTTTGTTAGTCCTTCTTACATAAATATCATAAATAACACAAATATGTACACAATCAATTCAGATGTAAAAATATAATATTGCTGAACTTTACTCACAGAAATGGATTGAGAAATTAGAGGGTTTGATTATCACTTTAAGACTATAAGAAGTTTTTTCTTTGGCTTTGTTGAATTGTGCTCAGTATGATCAGGCTCAGTTTAGATCTGATGTTAGTTGATGACTGGAATGTGTCTGACAGTGAAGATGTAGAAAATCAAGGAGGATTTCTATGAAATGTTTTTAATTGAAATGTTATGTTATGTTTCTGTTGGCTCATACCTGTGTGAAATACAAAAATAACTTTTCATGATGTTCATCACAGTAATTGTGTATAAATATGTGATCTCATGTGTGTCAGCGTTACGCCAGCATCTTCTCATCCTCTCTGCACTTTCTAGGAATGAAGTGAGAAGCTACGCTTTCTTTTCTCGTCTTCTTTCCCTTCAGAGGCCGGCCCTTTTGTGACAGAGAGATGAACATCTCTTTTCCGTGTTTAGTCCATTTCACCGATGCGTACGCCGTGTAGTAGTTTTCTAAAAACACTTCTTTAAAGTTGCAGTTGTCGTTGTACTCTTTCTGTGTGAGACACAAGTTTCATGTACATGTGATATGATCAACTTCATACTGAAGTCAGATTACAGCAGATGATGTTTGTTTACCTTCCCCTGCAGTATTCCCATACGATTCATGGAAATATAATACTGACTCTTCAGTCCTTTAATGGCCAACACACCTCCTTCAGATACAGTCCTGATCTCCAGAACACCTGTAACACACCCCCACAGATGTACAGATACACACAAAACCACTCAAACGAACACATCTGATCCAATGACACAACACACATTACACACATCAAGTTCTACAGATTCAAGAATCTATTCTGTTTTATATTCAGCTAACCGTGCGTGTGTGTGTGTGTGTGTGTGTGTGTGCTTGTATAATAATGTGTTGTTGTCACGGCAGGAGTTTGACAGAACCTCACAATGTGTCTGATTTTCTCTCC
>JAOTQM010000571.1:0-68424 GCA_026939265.1 Oreonectes daqikongensis
AAAGAAATAGCATTGTTCATACAGTGTGTTATTGTTATCTCAATACTCGAGAATTATTTTATGAATAGTATCTACAATATTCAAGAATTATATGCTTAAATCCATATCTTTTAAGATATGCATTAGTATAATGGTATGGTATTATAATACCATCTATTTTGTTTTTCAGAACTATATATCTTTACAGTAACTGTTGCCTAAATGTATGTAAAGCTGCTTCACAAGAATGCAAATAAATATAACAAATAATATAGTATTATCACAGAGTATCAAATACGGAATAGTGTGTAAATAACATTGTATAATGACCTCAATATAGTTCTGGTATTGTTTGGATTCAGCAAATGTGAAATATAGTTACATCGGCTACATTTGTCATGGTTTTATGGGCGCTATTTCTCCCTTTTGGGGGTGTAATTGTTTGATTTAACAGACATGCGTGAAGAATCTTTCAAAAATAAATCCCGAATTTTCATTTTTGGGTGAACTTTGACTTTAAACACAACTAACATCACACACCGGCCAATCAGAAAATGCCCTTTATGTCTTGAAGAGCAAATCCAATGCTTTGGACAAATCTGCTCTACATCATTTGTAATCAAAGATGCTTTGCTAGCAATTGCCGTTTTACAATGGTACACCCGCCTCGTGTTCTACGGATGAATTCATGGAGGAGGGATTTAGGCTTATAGCCACCGGACAGCAGGGTGTCGTGGATTAATGGCGGTCTCCCACTAACACTTATTCAGAGCTAATTTACTTATGCCAGTGTTTCCAGTGCACAGCGATAGGGTGTTCTATGAAAAAGCACCCGCTCTGCTGCAGAAGCATATGGAGATAATCAGAGTGATTGAAAATTGATGCTACTCCAAAGACCCAACACTGTGAGTAAAGAACTGCTTCCCGAGTCTGAGTGGGTGGGCTAGGTAATCACAGTGACAACTCCACTCGGAAAAAAGAGGACCAGTGGTCCTGGAATGCTGTCCTGAGACCCTGTAAAAAACCGGGGATATAAAAGCATGTATTGCAGTCATACATCCTATTAATACACAGATGTCATTTGCATTTGTTTGTCATCACGTTTTATGGTACATTACATTTACGTATTTGGCAGATGCATTTATCGGTAAACCTGAATTGATTCCATGACCTTGGTTTTGCTAATGCAACTCACTACCGGTTGAGCTATAGGAACAATACTAAACCTAACACCTGACAGATTACATAATGCATATTCATCACACACATACACAGACTTTTCATAGACATTGTGATTTTTATACTGTACAAACATTGTACCCTAGACCTAACCATTAAACAAAACAGAATTTTACATTTTGAAATAAACATCATTTAGTTTGACATATAAGCTGTTTTCCTCATAGGGACCAAAAAGTATGCCCACAAGGGTTGTTAGCTTGGCAACGTGCTAATGCCAAATTGAAAGTGTGATCAATTGTGAGTCAAGTTGCCTGTGAGCGTCGAGCGAACTGATGCCATTTAAATCATTCTATATCAGTCACTTTTAAGGCTCCATTTCACTTAACATGTTGCCTTCGAGGGTTTCTTCCTACATATGCAGCAGATCGACAGCAACACCACATACAGGTATTTACAACAACACCAATGTTGTTTCTTCAGTCTCTAAATGTTCTTGAACCAAGATGAAATAAGGTTCTGGTCTTTAGCCGGTAGCAAAGGCCTTCAAATGCTGACAACTGTTTTATTTGTAGGAACTTGTTGTTTTTGCAACATCTCACAATTTTGTTCCCGACCTTGAAAAGAGGCATTCGCCTTCTCCCACGAGATAAGATGGATGAGATTCCTGGCAGACGTTACCTGGCAACAGGTGTTGTGTGCAGTCAGCAGAGGTGCTCTTGAAGGACTGAGTCTTTAGTTCTGTCATTAGCTCTTCAGCCACTGCAAGAATGTTTATCGATTCATTTACTCCATTGAGACCTTCCCTTGGTATTCTTACCTCATTTTAATCAGGTCGCACAGGCATTTCTGTCATGTACTGTATATTTGTGTTCATTTATGTTTGTGAGCTCTATGAACATTCCCAGTTTAATTATTATGGTGAAAGTTCTGCAGAAATGGATAACAGAAGAATTTATGCACAGCTGTTTAAAAGTCTCCATTGATCATACTAGGAATGTTGCATTTTCCGCAATGTTTTACACTGAAAAAATGAAGCTTATTTGTGTAATATCAACTGAAATAGTTAGGATCCAATGTTATGTGTGATGTAGACAATGTTGTTTTTGCATTTCGTAGTACAACACACACACACTGATTCTTCATTTCTAATTGAGTCAGTAATTAACATTCTTTTTTTAAGTATTTTAAGATCACCAATTTAATTTCACACTGTATATGATACATATGTGATCACACGATATTCATACACTAGTATCAACTCCTGAGCAATTATTTAGAAACCACAAAATGCTTACAGTCTCCAATCACCTGATCCCAATGGATCTTAGTTTTCATTGCCTGAACAACAAATGCATTTTAATACACTGTCACAACAGACAATAATAACACAAGAGTCAAGAGCCCAACTAAAGCAAACACTGATCACATGGTGGTTTGTTGAAATGGTTCATTTTTTATTTGAACCAAGTCAAAAATATAATTTCAGATAAACTAATAAAATTGCTTGTAACAAATTGAAGTAATTTTTTTAAGTTGTCCAAAGTTTCATTTTTTTTCAGTGTAGGAGTGTTGAGTGATGAAATCGACAATATTATACTTATACTTATTTACACAGTTATACATACATGTATGATTTTTTTAACGAAAAAATAAACAAGTCACTATGATGCTAGAACATTTGAGATGGTTGTAAGAGTGTTGCTATACTCTTGTATAGGAATGGTTGTTTACTGTCAAAAAAGCACACGCCCAAGACTTTATCCCATCCTTAAATCTATTTGGAATCTTCCTCATATTATTATTGCCCGGCAGGTTGCAAAACATAGACCCACTGACCTAAAGCAAAAGCAAATCTCTACTCAAGAGTAATTGTGATGCTTATCTCAGACGGCAGCTAATTGTAATTTCTTGATGTTGTACAGTTTTTGTAAATTTTTTTCTTCAATTTATTTAATTTTAGTCTAAATATTTTTGAAAGCTCCTAAGTGAAAACTGACCACAGCCAGAAAACAGCATACACATCTTGATGAAGAGCAGTTAGATCTTGAGACTCGGAGAAGCCCAGAAAGGCCAGGAGAGCATCTGGACTTTATTGGACTGGTTATTGAAGAAATCTGATACACATCACGAACCCAAACTATAAGCAGGGCCTGTCAGCTTCTATGCAAACCTGGAATTAGTGTCAAAATAAATATGCATTACAATCTTACCAGAGCACAAAAAATGTTTTGCAAACATCAGCGAGGACAGACATTTTTGTTTTTTTTAACCATTGAAACTCTTTCCTTGGTAAGATAAATAAAAGGGATATTCTGTTACATGTCTTTATTCTGAACTCTATTTTGAACTTTCACTGAATCCAAACTTGAATCATATTGACGTTTGGTATCTGTTCTCAGAAATCTTCAAAACCATAAGCAAAATAAAACTTTTTTGTGTGTATTCAATACAGCTTCGGTCACGTAAAGCTTTATGGGAAATGTTTTGAACTTTTTGTTTGGAGCTGCTTGTCAGCATGATTGAATTTATGTTGTGTTCTGTAGAGTAATGTACAATTTCTTTCCATGACTTTTACAAAAGGTCAATACAATGCACATTTAGAAAATCCAAAGATGAATCGAATGCAGTGGTTGTGTTGAAGAAACAGAGCAACGTATTGAATCTCATCCAATAACACATAGGTGTCGAGTGTGACTAAGACTAATAGTAACTAGTAATGAGTAATGAGTGAAAAAAAATTTAGAAAAGCAGCTTTGAGAACAAGCTCGAAGCTCCACATCTCTGAAGATGTATGGCATTCCTCTTGACTTGAACCTTGGGATGCACTGCGTCTTCCTTTAATTTGAAAACGTGACCCTGAACCATTGTGTGTTGCTTTTCAGAAGGTGTGTCAATTGACAAAGAACATGAACTCTCAATGCAGCAAGTTCTGTCGACAGCTTCTTTAAGAGGCTGACGGGAGAATGATGGGGACACAGGGGGGATACAGCAGTAACATCGTCGCCTGTTTTTGCAATGTCTTTGGCATTTAGTTTAACCACCAATGCATGGCAAGAGAAAAAGTGTTACTGCTTCATTGTTATGGGGGAAAACATATGCAAGTCGCAAGTTTTACTGTCATACAAAAGCAAGCCTAACCAAAATATTTCAAATTAAAGTCAGCATTTAAAGAAAGTTGCCATGGTGGTTTTTTTCAAGTTGAATAGTTGAGTAAAGCATGTAGTTTCTATATTCTAAAATGTAGGCTACTTTTTCTATCCTATCGAAAACAATGCTTTGCAGTTTCAAACTAGTCACTGAAAACATTATGATCATTTTCTGCATTTGTTCTGTCTTTAGAGGCCCAGGTGTTCAGCATCTTTTGGCAGTCTCTGGCCCCTGGCAATCTAAAGCCCTGGCAGTATTATCCGATCATACATAAAGTAAATGACAGAGTTAGTTCTGGCATGAAACTTTAGATGGCTCAGTTCTGATAAGTCTAACCCAATCTTGACATTATATCATTTAATATATGGCACAGCTGATTGGGTCCTGCCGTATCCAGCAGCCAATGAACTCGCCGCTCAATGTTTAAATCTTGGCTAGTGCTTTGGTAGCAGTTGCAGCGCGCTTCAGAACCCTCATCCTTCCCCAGCTCCACCTGTATAGATATTCTGCTAGATAATCATGTATGCTACACTGTCAGAAAAAAGGTGCAAAATTGGTACCTTTAGGGGTACAATGGCTTGTCACTGGGACAGTACCCTCAAAGGTACAAATATAGTTCACATGGGTACATATCAGTACCCTTACAGCATGTACCTTTCAAAGACAAATATGCACATTTGGTGACCAAATTGTATCTTTACTGCTACCATAATGTATTTTTTTTAAAGCGAAGATTTGTCCTTTTAAGGGTACTGCCCAAAGTTTTTTTTGTACCTTATGATGGTAAATTTGCCATGAAAATCACTGTAATACACACGTGCACATGCACGCATCAGACAGTCAGGAGGAATGAAGCAGTACTGTACGTTTTGTCTTTCTATGTTTGTTTGTTTAGACCAAAAACACAATGGCTTGGTTACATCATTCGCCAGTGGCAGCGATTATGCTTGTAACTTCATGGTTAATAATTCTGCAACAAAAACATAGTGGCATATTTCTAACACTTTTATCCGAGTAGCATTTATTTTCCAAGTCTCTCTTCAGAAATCAAAATGTAAGACTTACAGCTTCACAGCTTTATACCAAGACATGGAAGCATGAAATCCTGAAAACAACATTTCCTCTTGGAAGAGTTCCCAGGTCTCCAGCCATGTTGCATTTCTGATCATTTGATCTCACCCTATATCTCACTCCACAATCCATAATAAGACATGTACTGTAATTACTAGAAGCCTGACCTCGGCTTTGCATAACTATCAATAAATACATAAAAAGTCACTGTGACTAAATTAGACTGATCGCTTTGTCTCATTTACCTTGCTCATGCATTTAATTTCTTTGCCAATAAACCTTCAAGAAGACTAATGTTGTGTATCTCTGTCCAGGATGAGTCATTTTCTGCAGATACAGATAACTCAGCACAAGCATTTCACATTACATAGCTGTCCCTCAAAAACTAAAGCTTCCGGGAGAAATGAGGTGTAAGATAAGGGTCATATCCTGCTGTGTTCAACAAATTGTTAATGACTTTTAACAATCATGGGAAATCTGTTTGAATGCTTTGATGTGTCTGGATTGTTTTTTGTTAAAATATTCTATTTATATAATATTCATTTTTTCAAAGGTTGGATTCCCCGAAAATGAACATACCGATGCAATACCTAAAGCATCTGCCAAATGCGTAAATGTAAATATTTTGTGATGTATTAACTTCATGAGACCTTAGCAACTACACTTGCTTTGGCAACTACACACCATCTTTTGCACCATGGTAATGAGAGGATCTCACCTGGATTGCAGCTTAGATTGTGCTGTGGCTTTTTGTAATGGCCAAAATCGTCTCAGGTTACGACTGTAACCACGGTTCCCAGAGGGAACGAGACACTGCATCAAGGATTTGACTCTATGGGGAACGCCAGCAGTGTGACGCGCGTGAAATAGTGAATGCAACTAACTCGCGATTTATAGTCGCGAGGCGATGGCGTCACCGATGACGCCGATGACGTCAGGAGTGGCGCGAATACCGGAATGTATAAATAGATCGCAGAAACAATGCAAATCAGCTTCCGCAATAAATGAGGCAAAAGCTACAGGCACGAGGAGTATGGCAATGAGACGCAGTGTCTCGTTCCCTATCTCAGGGAACCGTGGTTACAGTCGTAACCTGAGACGTTCCCTTTCGAGGGAACTCTACATTGCGTCAAGGATTTGACTCTATGGGGAACGAAATGCCCACTACGCCATGGCGAGTCGTGACTGTCCTGTTGTGAAGGTGTCGCACATCTTAGGACATATGGACCTGGGAACCAGGTAAGGAGGGGAGGTCTAGGTTGTAGAACGTCATAAATGTATGCGGGGAAGCCCAACCCGCTGCATTGCAGACATCTTGCATAGATGCCCCCAACAAAAGGGCCTGTGAAGAGGCCATACTCCTAGTAGAATGAGCCCTGACTCTGAGAGGTGAAGGCCTTCCGAAATTGCCTCTACGACCCATCTACTGATGGTCTGCTTAGAGGCTGATTGACCTCGACCTCGAGGTCCAAAACAGACCAACAATTGGTCAGACTTTCTCCACAGAGAAGACCTTCTTATATACTCCTGCAATGCTCTGACCGGGCATAATAAATGTAACCTTTGGTAATCCACCAACTCGTGAGGTGGAGGGTAAAAGGCCTGGAGAACTAAGGTCCTGGCAACAGAACCAGGTACCTTAGGAATGTATCCTGGTCTAGGGTGCAGTATAGCCTTGACGTTCCCTGGGGCAAACTCCAAACATGGGGGAGATGCCAAAAGGGCTTGAAGATCACCTACTCTCCTCAGAGAGGTAATGGCTAGTAAAAAGGCCAACTTGAGAGACAAAGTTTTGTCAGAGCTGGACTCAATAGGCTCAAAGGGTGCCTGTGAAATCCCTTCTAGAACTATAGCTAGATCCCAGGACGGAACTCTAGCCTGAGTGGGGGGTCTCATTCTTAGGGTGCCACGCAGGAAACAAATGACCAAGGGGTGTCTCCCCACTGACCCCTGGGGCAAACCTTCTTTCCCAAACCTGCTCCACCACCTCGGGGTGGAGTCTCCATTCCCCGGGCCTCAGCCCCTGCCTTGACAGCGTGTCTGCTCCCACATTCTGGACTCCAGGAATGTACATCGCCCTGAGCGATAGAAACTTCTGGGCCCAGAGAAGAACCTGGTGCGCCAGTCTGCACAGAGGGCGTGATCTCAGGCCCCCCTGATGATTTATGTAAGAGACCACGGACGTATTGTCTGTGAGACCTACTATTGCCCCCCAGCCTGTGAGGGACGCATCCGTCGTCACTATCTTCCTGTGACATTGCGCCCCCAATGTCAATCCCTGGTTCAGGAACCAAGGTTTCTTCCATATGCTTAGGGAACAAAGGCATCTGCGCGTAACCCTGATCATACGAAATGGGTTGCCCCTCGGGGAAAACCCTTTGCTTTTTAGCCACCACTGTAAGGGTCTCATATGTAGGAGGCCAAAAGGAATCACGTTGGACGCTGCTGCCATTAGACCCAGTATTCTCTGAAAATACTTGACAGTGTAGGCATGACCCAACAATGTTGACCGCATCACCAAAGAGACCTTGGGTAACAAGAGGTGTATCGAGGAGCACCGACTTGTCCTTTTCCCTAATGCCAGATAAATTTAGCCAGAGGTGCCTCTCTGTGGCAACCAGCGCGGACATGGAGCACCCAACGGTTTGGGCTGTCTCCTTTATAGCCCGGAGAATGAGATCTGCCACTGTCCTGAGTTCAGACAGCAGCTCAGGATCTGAAATCTCGCCCTCTTTAATATCCCCCAGCAAGTCGGCCTGGTATGCCTGCAAAAGTCCTATGGTGTGCAGACATGACCCAGCTCGACCTGCAGCCATATATGCCTTCCCCACCAGACTGGACATAACACGGCATGGCTTGGTGGGCAATGTCGGGGGTTTTAGGGATGATGCTGCTTCCGGTGAAAGATAAGTGGCCAGGGTATCTTCCACCTTCGGCATCATCCCATAGCCTTATCTCTAGCCCCTAGGACCGCAGAGAAGCTAGCTGATGTAGTGGCTATACGTGAGGAGTAAGGACTTTTCCATGATTTAGCCACCTCCTCATGCAAATCGAGGAAAAATGGCAACCCCCGACGCTGAGGCTGTACCCGCTTTTAAAAAATCTTTCGTCCAATTTACTGACGGACTTCACCTCTTGTTGCTCTGACGGCCAGTCAACGTTTAGTCTGGCTACCGCCCGGGTAACAACCTCTAAGAGCCAGGGGAAAGAGGAGCTTCATGAGGGTCCTCCATACCCCCTGTATGACGGCTAGCACTCTTTACTTCCTCGGAACTAGAGTAGTGCATTGAGCTCCAGGACAGGTTGGGAGAAGCCGCCATGCGGGCTCCCAAATCCCCTCCAGAAGCAGTCAGACCGGGGGGCTGAGAAGAGGCCGAAGCTGTCTCAGCACCCTCCATAAGCTCCATCTGTGAGCCCCAATGATCTGAGACGCCGCTCTGCCTCAGCAGAAGCGGGTCCCGAACCACGAGGCGTGCATATTTTGCCTGCCGCATCAAATAGAGCCATATGGGAGTGGAGTGTTCGGAGCGGTAGCCATAAACAATGTTCACAGGCAGCCCCCTCAAGAGCTGCCTTAGCATGCTTCACTCCCAAACATTCTACACAGAGCTCGTGTGTATCCCCATCTGTGATGTAACAGGGGCAGGGAGTAACACACGGCTTATAAGTCTTTCTAGAACTCATTGTATCTGATTTATTCACATCAACAACTCTAGATAACTAAGACAAAGGACAAGACACATTCACACACAGAGCACTTTGCTGAAATGGCAGAAGCTGATTTGCATTGTTTCCGCAATCTATTTATACCTTCCGGTATTCGCGTCACTCGTGACGTCATCGGCGACGCCATCGCCTCGCGACTATAAATCGCGAGTTAGTAAATCGCGAGTTAAGATGGTGGTGATATCATTGCTCTCTGTTCACCAGCAGGTGTGTCCCAGCTTTGTGTGTCACATCTGTTTTTATAATGGTGCCCAAAGTCATGGTTAATGTGTTGCACGCTTTGAAGCTGCATCACTTCACAAGCCAGTCACAACCTGATGCAGACTGTCTGCATGAATTTATAATCGACAACAGTAATTCAGCACGTCTAAACTGTGACACATGCATCTACTGTATAAAAGTGGTGCGCTGTACTCTGTGGGTTTTTATTGGAGTGAGAACCATTACCACAATGGCAAGGACCTTAGTAGAAATAAAACAGGACAGACATTATCAATTAGTTTTGGATTTAACATAAAATTTTTGATGAACACAGTTTTGTTTTTGCTATTGACATACATGTATTGGAAGCAGGAATATCAAAGGCCTCTCTTTTCTAAAGGATCATTAGGCTTTAGTTTACATCAAAGCCATGAAACGTGATTTGTTACTTGCTGTTGCTAGCCTGAAGCAGGTATTGGCAGAGGGAGAGCATTATTTTAAACTAAAATTTACCTATGGTTTGATGTCATCCATGTTTTTTTTTTTTTTTTTTAAAGAGAACTATGTTAACCAGAAATGCAATAAAACAAATGTTATATTTATTTATTTATATATATTTATTTATATATTTATTTATATTTGTATAACAATTAGCTATTCATGAGGTAGATCGCCTGAGGGAAGAAACAGTTCAAAGAGATGATGGCTTGGATGTGACCATTGTTGAGATTCACAGACTTATTCTTGATGTGTGTCTAAATATTCTATTTAGCTCCTTACTAGAGTGCATTTCAAAATCAGAATGCCTAATCTGTGGTGAGTATTGGTGCAAATAACTCATAAAATCTTATTATTGTTTCTAACAACATAACTCAACATTTTGGGTTGATTCATGATGTCAGAACTATCACTGGCTTCACCTATGGTTTCATTTTCACCAAAAGTTGTGTTTTATCAAAAAATTATAACAAACTCAAGTGTCAAGCTGCACAACTAAAGGAAACACTGATCACCACAATGGTGACTAAATATTTTGAATAACCTCTGTTAATTCTCAAACAGAACTGTAGACAAATGACAGAAATAAGGAGAAGGCTGGAAGTCAGTTCTTCAGTGATTCTGCTAGTTATCTTCATGTGTCCTTAATAATCATCACTCAATGAATCACTTAAGTATCTAATTAACTCTTTACACTGATTCAGTGTTACTTTAACACCCTGATGGTGGTTCCCAAAATAAACACCGACCGGTGTAAATTTAACACCAGGGATTTTGCTGTATGTATATATATATATATATATATATATATATATATATATATTATTGGGATCTTTTAGCACACTAGGATGTAGATGACCTTATAGATATCTAATCTTTTAATCTAAGGTTTAATTTACGGATAGTATACTTGAGGCCTCATTTATAAAACAGAAACTGAAATTTTTTTTTACGATCATTTCTCAAAGTGCGTACGTGGGATTTATAGAACAAACTTCCACACAGAAAACATGTGTACGCATCTCTTTCCGATGTGAAATCTATAACGCAAATGATCTTGAGATTGTGCGCACCTTAACAGTTTCAGATCTCCGCCTTGTAAATGGTGTCTTATTAATGTCATTGACATATAAAAGAGCACCTGTCCAAATCCTATAGGAGTGGCAAGAATGACTTATATTTCCAAAACAAGCAGCACTTGGACAAGAAAAGTGTGTATGTTTGCTAAGTTACCCTGATGTGAGGCTAAGCACTTTTTTCACATCAAAGGAATATGAAGATAAAAAAAGATATAAATATGATAATTCCTGTGGATTTTTGTGTACGCACACTCTACAATCAAATCTGTGCATACGCATGCTTTATAAATGAGACTCTAGAAGTAATAGTATAGGGTAACTCAGAGATGGGCATGTATTTCAAATACAAAATACTTAACCCTTATCATGCACAGGGCCCGTAGGCGGGTTATCAATTTGGATGTCACCACCATGGTGATCAGTGTTTCCTTGAGTGCTTTCCTTGGCATGTTTGTAATTGTGTGCTTTAAAAGTACTTTAGTTATGGAGCTGCAAATGAGGCTCTAATCACATAATGTCGGTTTTTAAACTAACAACATAGTTTAAACTCATCTGAAGATCTGAGAAAGATGTTATAATGAATTTATGATATGATGTAATAGTATTTTTTAATCTAGGAAGACTTGTGAAAACATGATGCATTAAAACTACAGCTAAGTTTAGACACACACAGATATCAAGAATCAGCGTATGAATCTCAACAAGGGTGACAATCAACAACAGAAAACTTAATGCTGCAATGCATGCTGGGATTCATAAATGAGTTTTGTACTATGATGTTACCCAGCATGCATTGCAGCATAAAGTTTTCTTTTGTTGATTGTCACCATTGTTGAGATTCATACACTGATTCTTGATAGAATTGCACAGAAGTCTTGATTCTAAACTCTGCTGTAGTTTAAATTTTCTGCTTGTTTTCTAAATTGTTGAACATCAAAATACAATTAAACTTCCTGACATTTTGTTTCTTTAAGTATCAATCCAGATGAGATCAGTTAAAAATAAAAGCCAACACTACTTGACTTGAATCACTATAACACATGTACTTTAAAAGCACACAGTTACAATGCAACAAAAACATAGCACAAAATAACTACTAAAAACAATATAAAATATGACTTTTGACTTTATGTCTCTTGATCAAGAACTTAAAAAGAAAACTCCTAGGCCCTATATACAGTGATCCCATAAAGTATGGACACATTTATAACACACACTGCACTGAAAAAAAGATTTTTGCTGCTTGTCCAATTTACTTAACTTACTTAAGTTAAATCAACACAACTTTTTGAAAATTTGGTCAGAACATGATTTTTTTGTTTAGTCACACTGATAAACATGTTCTTACTTAATAAAATTATGCAAAACAATTCATCATATTTTTTATGTAGATCAAATAAGACTAATCTTTGTTCAAACTACTTACATTTTCTGTTTGTTGAAATAATATTTGCACATGTCATCTACATAACTTTTAGAGTTCTAAATGTGTGAAGGGACGGGTGCCGTGGCTCCACCATATATATATATATCCTTTTTATGGTTTTGAGACTAATCAATCATTAATCAGCATTATCTTATGAGAAACAGATGATTAAAATAAATCTATATTTTACTCTTTTATTTCTGATTATGATATTAACAATAAAACTCTAGAGAGTAAATATTACTAAAATAATTCACTGTTTGAGTCCCGGAATGTTTAGGCCTCTCTTCCTGCTAGGTCACCGTGGCTTTTAGAAGAGACCTCTTAGCATCACGTGTAAAAACGTCTTCTGCTAGCACGCACTCTAGCCTTGAGGGGTTTTGTGTGTGTGTGATTGTTTTGTTTCAGAAGTTAGTTATTAGTGGCAGAAAGACCATATTTAGAAGACCGGATGTAAAGAGATGCGTATATGTTGTGGTTATACTAGGGTTTCTGTGTCAAACTTATAATCAGTGAAGATATGCTATGAACTGGACGTCCAAGCTAAATGTATGTATTGTCTAACCTATGACAAGATTTTATTTATCTAAGTAATGACGTAGGTTAGATGGCTCTTTTAGTATGAATATTACTGCATTTTGATGTAACAGCAGGTCGGTCTGTGGAACTCCTTGAGAGTGCTGAAGCTGACTTCTGCTGGCAAAACTACAAACAATTCTTCTTCAGTAAATTGTCTTTTATTAATTACATTCCTGACTCTGTGTCTTCATTCATCACAACTGGTCTACGGGTTTTTACTGTAAAATCCCCTACATGTTTTTGATTAAATCCAACTTACTTTTTTACATTTTCTTATTACAAATTTCAAGTTGGATCTACTTTGGTTTTCCAAATTTCTTAGTGTATTTTTAAGTTAAAAGTACTCAAACCTTCTAATTGTCAAATGAGTATTTCTACTGAAAGTATAAATGAAGCTACTATTTACTATCCCTGATAGCAAGCAACCATTGAATCATTGTTAAAAACTGTTGATTTTTCAATGTTAATTTCATTGAATCAATATCACTTTTGCACTCGCTAGTAATGTTAAAAAAAAATTAAATTTCAAGAAATCACCATTATTGTGATCACTGTTTGCTTTAGTTGTGCTCTTGACTTTCATTAAATTAACTTTCTTTCTTTCAATGTTTGTAAATGTGTTTCAATAGGAACACTTGTGCATTGATAAAGAAATGAAGGTTTTGGAAAGGTTTTGTAGGAAGATTTTGCTTTATAACAAGTGGTAAGCAGGAATACGCTTAAGAAGCTTCATTAAACTATATTGAGATTTGATTTATTCATGGCTGGTGTCAACATCCTGATTCACAAAAATAAAAGTACAACAAAAAATGTTTACTGACAAACTTAGACATCAACACTCATCATACAAACCTCAACAATGGTGACACTCATCAAATAAATACAGATAAACAGATCAACTGCAATGCATGCTGAGAGTCTTGAATGAGTTTTGTACTATAATGTTACCCAGCATACATTGCAGCATGAAGTTTTCTTTTGTTGACTCACCATTGTTGAGTTTCACTGATTCTTCATGTCTAATTGATTCGGCAGTGTAAGAGCTTTTTTCAAATTATGTGTTCTTTTAGTTTTCCATAACACAGCGTTAATCTCTATAAACTGCATTATAACACAGTGTTCACATATTAATAACACAACACAGTCAAGAGTATTTGCGTGACTTCGTAGTGATGAAATCAACATAACTTTCTGATCCCACTGGATCATTGTCCTCTTTGCCGAAAACAAATGTGTTTAAACACAAATGGACAGCCAATGAAAACATGACATTAAAAACAAGAGTCAAGAGCCCAACTAAAGCAAACACTGATCACAAAATGGTTATTTGTTGATGGTTTTTTTTTACATTACTAGCGGGTACAAAAGTGATGTTGATTCAATGTAATTAACATTGACAAATCAATGTTTTTTTTAACATTGAATCAATGGTTGCTTGCTATCTGGGATAGTAAAATGAACAATTTTCAATTATACTTTCAGTAGAAATACTCATTTGACAATTAGAAGGTTTGAGTACATTTAACTTAAAAATACACTAAGAAATTTGGAAAAACAAAGTAGATCCAACTTGAAATTTGTAATAAGAAAATTTAAAAAAGTAAATTGGATTTAATCAAAAACGCACATTTAGAACTCTTAAAGTTATGTAGATAACACACATAAAAAATGACTGGAGAAATACTCTTAAGTTTGACTTAATCCTTTAAGAGGATTAAGTTGACTTTCTGTGCAAATATTATTTCAACAAACAGAAAATGTAAGTAGTTTGAACAAAGATTAGTCTTGTTTGATCTACATAATGCAAAACAGTTAATCATATTTTTTAAGTAAGAACATGTTTATCAGTGTGACTAAACATAAAAAAATCATGTTGTGATCAAATTTTCAAAAAGTTGTGTTGATTTACCTTAAGTTAAGTAAATTGAACAAGCAGTGTAGTGCAGTACAGCTGGAAAGTGATTTTGGGCTGGATGAGAAGCTGAGTAAGCTAGTTGTCAAGAAGAAGCTTTATTTTTCTTATCTCATGGAGCATGAAGCAGCAACTGACAGATATCATAATGTGGTTCATAAATTTGTGACAAGGAAAGTCATCCTTCACAAGTTTAGCTAAGCGTGTGGATAAATGTGAATCATGTTTAATGCTGATGCTCTATGCACTATGAATTAGGAAAGTTAGCTTATAAGATTTCACTTAAAGTCATTGACATTTATATTTGCCCGTCTGCGTCTGAGCCAAATTGATGATTCCCAAAAAGACAAAACCATCCAGGTCAGTTTATTTTTAATAGTGCTGACCAAACGTTGTATGACATCAATGTATCCAGAGAGTGATTCAATTTGTCATATGCTGGTCAGCCCGCTTAGTGCAACAAGTTAAATGAATGGAAACAAAGATTTTCAAAAATAATACTTCCTATAGTAAATTATTATAGATTCTTTTGGGCAACTCAAACAAGCAGCTGAGCAAATTTATAAGTGCCAATGTGTAATGTCTCTGCATATTAACCTTTTTGAAAACATTTTCACATGCAAGAAATAAATAATATGCTTCATCTTTAAATGACTTTTCAAATGCATTCAGCATTCAGAAGCTTAGGAAGGGCTGGCAGTGTATTTAGTGTGCCCTTAACGAGTCCCGTGGCCCCGGCCCCGATGAGCGGTCGCTGCGCTGCATGAGCGGGTGTGAGACCGCAGGGGAGGGCGAGGAGAGTCGTGCTCCGTTGATTTACTCTGACAGTGATCGACACATTCAGAGAGGAGAGCTGATGGCTGACGCTCTCCAGCCGTCCATCCAAACATCACATTCCAGCTTTCCCTCTCTTCTTCCTCTCCGGCCGGACAATCCTGAAAGGACAGAAGAGACACATGTTGGAGACGGATCATCAGATTCACAGGGTTCTGTGTGTGGATGGCCATTTGTTAGTCACCATTAGTCTAGATTATGACCTTAAACTTAATCATATTATCTCATTAGTGATGGTTTAGGGTTGGTATTGGGACTTCAGTATAGCTCATGCATTTTCAGACAAATTACCCATCTTGTGAAACTAGCTGGGCTTCTACCCAAAGCGAATATTTTCAATGTTTGCAGAAAAAATGGTGCATTTCTATTAAGTTGTTTGAGGGAATGATGGTGGTGTTCGTAAACCAGTAACCAACTGTAGAAAAAAGAAGACCCGCAAACCAGAACAACATTATTCACAGAAACAGCCGAGCCACGTGGATTTAATGTTTCCTGCGTAAGACTTTATTCGGCAAATGTGTTTCTATCCCACATAATTTGCATTCAATTAAAAAACACCATCACTGTATCCATCACTTGTTTCTGATGCGATACTTCAAAATGTGCATAAAAACAGGGTAATGGAAACATAGCTGTTATTACAAGTTTCATATTCAATATTTCATCAAAAAAGCTACAAATTATAACATTATAATATAATATAAATGTAATAAATATATTTTTTATTTTATTCTTTTAAGAAAAAGATCATGAGGACCATACATTCCCATAAAATAAAAAAGTGACCTATTTTTTGTCAGATATGGTGACCCATACCCGAAATGTGACCTCTGCATTTAACCCAACCAGTGAATAGTGAAAACACACACTTCAAGTCGTGAACACACATACACAGGGGCAGTGGGCAGCTAACACTGCAGCGCCCGGGGAGCAAACGGGGTAAGGTGCCTTGCTCAAGGACACGTCAGTTGTTACCTGCCGGTACTGAAAATCGAACCGGCAACCTTCTGGTTACGAGTCCGACTCTCTAACCATTAGGCCACAACTGCCCCCTAAGTGTTATTAGAGTGTTATTATATGATTTTATTTTCATTTATTTGCCATAAATTACATTAATGTTTTCTCTGTTAGATGGCACAAAGCAGCTGGTATCAGATGAGGTGTCTGCGTAATATGCTACAGACTAAATTTACCATGTTAAGATTTTGTGTAGATGTTAATGGCTTGCAAACAAATGAATATGTGCAAAGAGTGTCATTTTTCATCTTGGTGATGCTGTAGCGCGGTTCACAGCAGAAATCCTGCAGGAACAGTCCTACTGGAACAACTTCAGGTTTTTATGATTTCGGGAGAACAAAGGGGAAACATGGTTCGAAACTAGACATTTTGAGCAAACAGCTAATACAATTGACAGCAACCGTATTATTCGATACACATATTTAAACGAAAATTTTTAAATAAACAGCCTGTGTTGTACAAAGGGTTGCTGAAGCACACGAAAACATGTAGAATGTATTTGTAACCATTTGAGAGCAGATGGAAATCAGACACCCGTGCTGGAGATTGTTCACACTCCTGTCCTGCATAAAACATCTTCCTGCATCATTTATCTTCCTAAAACATTTAGTTCATATCTAAGCCACTGGTCAGGCTTTTCTCTCCATTTGTTTGTTTCCCTGTTTGCTAATTAAGTGGAGAACAAATGTCCCCTGTGGTTGTAATTAATGACAAATCCCACTGAGCAAAAGCTCCTTCTTATAGACGTCTTATAGACGCCCCCTGAGGAGCCAGAATGAAAGTTTTTCTGACGTCTTTTTCTGAAGTCTTCTGGACGTCCAATGTTGATGTTTATAGGACATCTATAGAAGGTATGAATTTAGTTGAAATGTGGTCGTTGTGGACCTTATAACACCAACGCAGAATCATTTTAGACATTTTAACAAAAATAAGTGTTACACTATGCATTATATTAAAACATATTTATGTCATTGAATCAATATCACTTTTGCACCTACTATTAATGTTGAAATTTCAACAAACCACCGTTTTTGTGATCAGTGTTTGCTTTAGTTGGGCTTAGGCGGGTTCTTGCATCAGCACCACCCACTAGCCAAGATGGACGCATGCAAAATGTGCTTGATTTTAGCTCTGCGATATATTTGAAGTTCGTCAAATATTAATATGATTTTGAGGCGGAGGAGGAGGAAAAGGGCCATCATTGCAGCCTGCGCATATGTGTTAGTTACTGTGTTCTGGACCATTCAGAGGAATTTCTGGGTGTGAGAGAGATCTCAGGACTGGTGGGAGCATATTGTGGTGGGCTTTAACGATGAGCAGTGGGTCCGAAATTTTAGGATGAGCAAGCCAACCTTTGAAATGCTGTGTCAACGCTTGTCCACATATCTCTCCTACGAAGACACAATGTTTCGTCAGGCCATCCCTTTGCAGATGCGCGTCGGGGTTGCTCTCTGGTGGCTTGCAACAGGTGCAGGCTATCGCACGCTGGCGCATCTGTTTGGGATGAGCAGTGCATCGGTGTGTCTGATAGTCAACGAGTTTTGTTGTGATTTAACGTTCCCGCCTCCACACGCGCTTCCACCAGAGGATACGTCATAAACAGCGGACTCCTGCGGAGAAGTACTATTGTCGCCGTTTAATGACGTACAGAACGCAATGCCTCAGAAAATCGGATTTGCCTGTTTACATGACAGTCGCATTGGCACGTATCTGATTTATTTCCACATATGACTGAGGCTTGAAACCGATCTCGTAATATCCGAATGCATGCGGGTTTTTTATGTTTACATGGTTATAGAACAAATTCGATCTGTGTCACATATGAGCAAAATATCGGAATTGGGTCACATTTAACTGACAGTGTAAACGGGGCCAAAAACTGGGTTACAAGCTGGGTTCTCAAATGACCAAGAAATGTTTTAGTGCTAAGTATAGTTTGCAAATGGCAGGACTAACTGCACATTTTTAATTAAATTCCCTGCATCATATCTAGTTTTGCACTGTTGCTGCTGTAACAACCTCACAATTGACTTTTAATATGATAGTCCAACAAACTAATATGAATATCCCTCACACAAGAAAAGCAATGTTGTTCTAAAAGCAAAACATTGCCTAAATTACCCGTTACATTCGCAAAGCTCTTTTTATTGATCATGCACATTGCGCAATAAATTGCTTTTGTATGATTTTTGTCGTGATCTAATCCGGTTAACATGAAGTAAGTCTGCTCCCGAGTAGGTTTAAGCTAACGGACCTGTTGCAATGACAACAAGTCCTGGATGAGCGTCGAAGAACCGAACAATCCAAGATCATGCGAAATCGTCAACAAACAAATCCAGCTAACAGAGTTAGCGAGGTACGAAGAATGGGCCACAGTTCTACACATATGTGTTGTATTTGTGTTTGCTTTAGATCAGCTGTGTAGCTAAACACTTAATGAACAGCAGGTGTCATCACTAATGATCAATCATTATTTGTTAAGTGATCTTAATTGATTAATTAACTGCATGAATAAATATACATTTCACACCAGGTGTATATTCAACACTGCTTCAGTGTGAGTTTGTACACCCATGTGTGTACATTTCACACCATGGACTTTGCTGTGAAAATGGGGAGAATAATGGAAGCAACTCTACTGTTATCCTTTCATGTGCAGCAAACCATTTCTTATCAAGCTGATGTTATCCCACACATTACATAATTCAGCAAATCTAGTCTAACTAAACCTCTTGTGTGTTCTCATTTTAGGTATCTGTATTAACAAAGGTCAGGAGAAGTTGGGTATTAGAATTGGGTCATTTCACATATGATCTGGGTTATTTCATGTCCTTCCAGCTCTATTATTCTCTGTAGTGTAGCACTGAAACAAAATGACAAATCAGTCATTCAGTAGAAGCAAGTAGAGTTTCATTTTCTGTTCTTATGGATATTTATCATTTTATGGTAGTGTGTTGCACTTTGCTCCACTGATATCAATGGCATTGTGTTGTTTATGTTAGAGTCAGAGGAGTTGTTGTGATGGGACTCAATTGGGCGAAAAGTGTTTTATTGACCAGTCAGCAAGTTTCTTTCCTCGCAATGTAACTTGGTTCGCTTGCTTTGATGGCTCATCAACGCCTGCCATTGTTTTAGCCAAGGGTCTGCAAGCTGCTGATGATGGTTCAGGGTATTTTTGGGTAATGGCCTTTGCGGTATAAAAATGCTGATTGTTCTCATGGCTCTAGACTTTTGGCCAGATGTGCAGGACTTTCACATCCTGTATGTTAGACAAAACTCATCAGTGAGGAACATGGGAGAAATCTTTCTATACTGTATATGCCACGCAAGTTTCAGGACACCTAACAGAAAGTTAACAAAAGTTTACATTTAAATTAGTTTTAAAGGTCCCTAAAGGTTTTTCATGTTTTTGAAAACATTCTAAGAACGTTCAAAGTATCCAGTTTTTGAGACCTTCTAAGAATATTCCCAGCTAACAAAAATCACTATCATGGTGATCACAGTGTTCTTGAGTTGGGCTCTTCACCCTTGACCTTTGTAGTTAGGTTACATTTTTTGGCATGTTTTGACTGTGTTCTTTTAAGTACATTTGTGAAGCCAATGCAAATAAGAATATAATCTTATGGGATTGTTTGGTGGTCATTAAAATTACCATCATGTTGGTTCACTGATGTTTATGCTGAAATAATCCTGAAATAACATTTAAAGATCAGGCAGATCAGCCATTTAACATCTAGAAAGTTGTATGAAATATGAGTGCAAATAAAACATAATCTTCACCCTACACCAAAATATGGAAAAACACAGACACCAAGAATCTGTGTATGAACCTCTGTAATGGTGAAAAACAACAAAGGACAACTTAATACTGCAATGCATGCTGTGTAACATCATAGTACAAAAATCATTCATGATTCCCAGCATGCATTGCGGTTGATCTGAATTTGTCTGTTGATTGTCACCATTGTTGAGATTCATACACTAATTCTTTATGTCTGTGTGTGTCGGAGTTCTGCTGTAGATCAAGTACATTTACATTTACGCATTTGGCAGACGCTTTTATCCAAAACAACTTACATTGTATTGTACTATACATTTGTACATTTTGTATAGTAAGCAAGTGGGGGTTAGGTGCCTTGCTCAAGGGCACCTCAGCCGTTACCCGCCAGCCCTGAGAATCGAACCAGCAACCTTCTGGTCATGAGTCCAACTCTCTAACCACTGGGCCACGACTGTCCTGTATTATTCGCATTCAGATTTCTGAAATATAACGCCCTGATTCTGATCTTAAACTGCTATTTCAGGATTAACAGCACAGCATTCAAACTGAATGAGATCAGTGAATCCAACGATAACATGTTGATGATTTAAAAGACCACCAAACAACACCATAAGATTAGAATCTCCTTCGCATTGTTGTAACAAATGTACTTTTAAAGCACACAGTCACTGCACACCAAAAAAACGTAACCTATGAAATATAACCAATTGTCGCCAGACATGTAACAGTATGCAATACTGACGGAGCTAGTACAAGTACGGTGTATAGCGACAATACCTCAGAATCAAACGAACTTGCTAGCACAGCTGACGGGCGGCGAACACAGCAGTTTACGCAATGTCTCATTCCCACTTCTCAGGGAACCGAGGTTACGACAGTAACTGGAGACGTACCCTTTCGATAGCGGTCTCTCAACATTGCGGAAATTTTCTGCTAGGGGAACGATATAAAATCCCGCCATGATAGCAGAGAAAATCAGCCTGATCAACGCGCCTAAAAACACCAATCACGGGGTAGTGTACACGGATCTAACCAATTGCAAGGTAGCCCTGCGTGTCCACAGGTGGTTGGCTGGAACAAACCAATGAGCTGTCAGATCGGGCTCTCGAGAAATTTGCATATCCAAGCCCGAGAAATGATCGAGGGCTGCGCTGACATTCGAGCTGGCAGAGTCACAGTCTGAGCAAATCCATATACTTAAACAGCTTCTAATTTGTCCTTCTAACATAATAAAATAAAATATCCGTAATGTTTAAACAACTGACTGTTGATGCTGCTTCGTCATGACTTTCCACAGAGAAGTTATGAGCAGGCTCAAGCAACAGCGTCATGTCTGATTAAACAAAAAAAAGGGTATTATTCCGTAAGACTGATCAGTGTTTCCTTAAGTGGGGCTCTTACACATGGATTTTTATTTTAAGTGTTTTTGTGCAGCTGTAATGTGTTTCTAAAGCACATTTATAACAGCCTAACACTGCTTACTGATAGTAAATGGTACTGAACTGAACTTCTAAAATTGCATTTAGTCAGTTACATATTTAATATTGCTCGTTTTAGTGTGTAAAATTCGATGTTGTGATGCAAAAATATTTGTAACAATTAAAAAAAAAAAACTTCACACATAAATCATTCAGACATCAAGAATCAGCGTATGATTCTCAACAGTGGTGACAATCAACATAAGAAAGCTTTGTGTTGCAATGAATGCTGGGTAACAGCATAGAACGGAACTCATCCATGACTCCCAGCATGCATTGCAGCATGAGTAATGATACTACTGCACTTTACTTTTGTCACCATTGTTGAGATTCATGAACACTGATCACTGTTATGGTGACTTCTTATCGTTGATGTTTTCTTCAGTGATTGTGTTTATTAACAGCAGGTGTTCATCATTAAGGATTCAATCATCACATAATTAATCACCATCATCTCATTAACTTTAACTCTGCTTCAGTGTTACTTTAACTCTCTGAAGATTGGGACAATATAAACTCTGAGCAGAATTAATTTTTAATTTTGCGGTGTATGTTGTTATTATTAATGCACTACAATACTGAGGTGTGTGAGAAAATCACCCTAGCTGCCTCCGCTGGGGAAGCAGCACTGACGCACACACATACTCACGCTCACTTACATACCTCATTTATCCGCCATTGTCATCCTTTCCTCCCATTACCGCTGTTGGAGGAGCGGGTGCACACGCAACCCCGATAGCACTTGGACATTTTTTTTTTACATTCACCACTCTCCCCATCGATAACGATTTCACAGCCACTGTCAAACATATCATACATTTTGTCTTCATGTTTCGTCTCTGTATTGTTTGTGTGTTTGTACGTGTTAGGTAGCTCGTCTTCCGTCCGGAAGCGCTGCATCGGTGAAACCGAGCGAACGGATGGTGCATATTTATGACGTCACGACCAGGTCGCGCCGGTGCAACGTGGCCGGAAATGGGTGATACAATTGTCTTTTGTGTATGGGTGTGTTTTTGAGTACATATTTGTTACTGTGTTAAATATATTACGTGTTTATTAATTACATATTTATTATACATTTATTAATATGATTTAAATTGCTTATGGGGGTTTAGTATGGTCAAGTAACTTAGGTACTTGAGTTTAAGTGTAGTAAATGTTATACTTACCCGAGAATGGTATGATCCAGAATTTGGCGGGGAATATGAAATATGAATATTTTAAATATGAAGTCGAAGCTTGTTAATCAAGTCAATGAGGGTGCTACTGTGGAGCCTCAAGTAACTTGAATCATGTGCTTACTAATCATTGGATCAGTATTGATGGAGAATATTCGTACCAGTTTATTTTGTGTTTTGTTTCTTTATTACTAAGGATATTTTGGGACACTGTAAATACCCTTCACACTGTGGATTTATCTTTTAGCACTGTAAATAAATACCACCTTGCACAAAAGTGCTACTGCGAGTAAGCCAGCCTTGTTGTAACATCTTTTAACGGACCGGAAGACTCACTTTTGGGGCGGTCTTCATCACATTTAGTGGCAGCGGTAGGATGGCAACTCGCAAGACAGCGCCAAAGGGTAAGAAACCCAGGACGGGGCTACGGTCCCAGGTGAAGCCGGTGTCTGAGGAGGATGTGACCTGGTCTACGGAGGATGAGGAGGGAGCTGAGAAGGCCCCGGCAGCTGTCCCAAAGACCAGTACACCGCCAATCACACCGGTCACTTCTGGCACAGCATCTGGCGAAGGATTTTTACCTCTGATGCGGAAGTTTCTTGAGGCTCAAGAGCAGAGAGAGGAGAGATATATGCTGGAGCTCTGAGGGCTACACGACTCCATTCGGCAGACAATTCAACCCGTGGGGTCCTCACCTGGGTTGGGGAGCGTAAGAATGGAGCTGCCAACACCAGCAGCACAGAAGGTACCCACAAGACACCGACTAGCATCCTTCCAAGACTTTTCAACAGATACTGTACCAAGCGAGCCAATGCAGCGACATGAGCCTAAGCTACCAGTCTTCCAACAAGGAGAAGATATTGAAAATTATCTTCGGCGGTTTGAATGTATCGCCACGACCTGGAGGTGGCCTAAGGAGGAGTGGAGCTATCGGCTGGTCCCGTTGTTAACAGATCAGGCACTGAAGGCGTACCTTGCTATGGATGAGACGCAGGCTGAGATCTACGCTGATCTGAGGGAAGCACTACTGGAGAAGTTCAACATCTCTCCCGAAACCTACCGTCAGCGCTTCAGGTCATCCAATGTTCTGGTAGGGGAGTCCCCAACAGAGACTTACCATCGTTTAAAGAATTTGTATCGGCGATGGGTGCGACCAGAGGGGCACACCAAGGAGGAGATTGGTGAGGCCATCATTCTGGAGAAGCTTCTTCAAATCAAATCAAATCACCTTTATTGTCACATCACCACGAGTGGTGAGTGAAAGTCTTGGGTGCATGCTCAATACAAAGCGTAATGCAGTTGAACAGACAAATAACTGTATGACAAACAACTGTATGACCTTGTAAAGTAAGTAGACAGTATGCAGTGCAGGCAAGCAGTGCAAATTATAACAGATGGGCTGTACAAAAAAGACAATATACATTTACACATATGCACATTATATACACAAGATATACACATTGGACGGTGTCTATAAACATTAAATATAAAAAATATAAAAGAATATACAGATATGCACACGGAGTGTATGTATGCAAATTTCACGATGGTGTTGGAGCTGTGTGTGGCTATGCAGTCATGTGTGTACAGGGTGCTCCCCTACGACACACGCACATGGGTGAGGGAGCATGAGCTGATCTCAGGGCTGTCGGCTGCAAAGTTGGCACAACAGTACGTGAACGCACATCGTGGAGGGCCTCGGACTCAACCATTCAAAGGTACAGCAGGCACTGTTCCTCATAGCTCTGGACTTGAGAGAGGTCAGTGGGCAATGCACCAGGGCCAAGGACTACACCAAACAGAGACTTATACTTTGCTTTTACTGTCAGCAGCCAGGGCACAAGGCATCAGTGTGTCCTGCCCGCAAAGTAAAATTAACAGGGTTTTGTTACGTTCCAAGAGAAGGGGACTGTGGTTTTGACTCTGTGGGGAAAGAAATGAATGTTTATGATGTAACTGTTAATGGACATGCGCTGAAAGCCCTCTTGGACACTGGGAGTTCTCTGTCTATACTTAAATCATGTTTTGTGAATAATGTTAACTATGTAAACACTACCGCTGTGCAGTGTGTACATGGAGATGTGAAGCAGTATCCTCGAGCTGAGGTGATGGTGGAGGTACAGGAAAAAATGTACTTGCTTAATGTTGCCATAGTTACCAATTTACCCACTGATATGATTCTGGGGAGAGACTTGCCGGTGTTATATGAACTTTTACAACCCACCACCAAGAATTCTGAACATGCTGTTGTCAATGCTAATGTTGAATTGTCATGTCCCGCTCTTATAAGGGCGCAAACCAGGGCAGGTCTACAACAGCTGCCAGACTTGAACGATAGTCTGATACAGGGTGGGGCTAAAGGCCCTAAAAAGCCACGTCGACAAAGACGGCTTGAGAAGTACCTGGGTACCACAGCCTCTGAGATCTCAGTGGAGGGATTGGAAGTTAATGACTGGAAGGTCCCAGGGAACATACCACAACTTCAAAGGGAAGATGAGACTTTAAAACCCTTGTTTGTTAAAGCTGAATCTGAAAGACCTTCAAATCTGTGCAATGGAGAATATGTGGTGATGAATGGTGTGTTATATGTGCAAACAAATGCTGTTATGCATTTGATTGTTCCATCTTGTTGTCGTCTTCTTGTTCTGCACCTTGCACACACTGTTCCTTGGGCTGGCCACTTGGGCCAACAGAAAACATATGCACGCATTAGCTCACAATTTTACTGGCCTGCACTCTACACTGATGTTCTAACACACTGTAACACATGTGCTATTTGCCAAAAGACAGGTGCTGTGTCCCAGCGGGGCAGAGCACCCTTGCAACCTCTCCCTGTCATCTCTACCCCTTTTAGGCGGATCGCCATGGACATTGTGGGGCCATTAGAGAAGAGCAGTGCTGGACATCGCTATATCCTAGTAGTCTGTGACTATGCCACCAGGTATCCTGAGGCCTTCCCCCTTCACTCTATCACCACTCCCAAGATCATTCATGCCCTGGTCCAACTCTTCTCCAGAGTTGGCATACCCCAGGAGATTCTGATGGACCAGGGGACAAACTTCACATCGCGGTTGATGGGACAGCTGAATAAGCAACTGGGCATCACAGCAATCCGAACAACCCCCTACCATCCCCAGACGGATGGTCTGGTGAAGAGGTTTAACCAGACTCTTAAGAGTATGCTGTGGAAGTTCGTGGCGGACACAGGACGAGATTGGGACAAATGGCTACCATTCGTTCTCTTCGCTTATCGAGAGGTACCTCAAGCATCGACTGGATTCTCACCCTTCGAACTCCTTTATGGATGGCAGGTACAAGGACCCCTGGACCTGTTGAAGGAAGGCTGGGAGGAGGAACCTGCATCCCAGGGGAAGGAGAAGGGGATTGTGCAGTATGTGCTAGAGATGCGAGATCGTCTGGAGCTGTACAGAGAACAAGCCAAAGAGAACCTACAAGATAAGCAACAAGCACAGAAAAGATGGTATGATCAACGTGCCAGGCTACGACAGTTTCAACCGGGGCAGAAGGTACTACTTCTCTTACCGACTTCAGCGAACAAGCTACTGGCCAAATGGCAAGGACCATACACAGTGGACCGCAAGATGCGGCCATTAACTTACCAAGTTCATCATCCGGACAAGGGCAAGACCCGGCAGACCTACCATGTCAACCTTTTAAAGAAATGGAAGGAGCCATCCGGTAAAGGACTGGAAACGTCACTTCTGGTGAGAAAGGTAGAGTTGGAAGAGGAAGAGGATTCAGAGGATGCAAAAAGACAGCCGTCTGTGGTGAGCTTAGCTAACCTAGAAGACTCCAAGAGGGAAGCAGTACAGCACCTCATGAGCCCGTTTCCTGCTTTGTTCTGTCAGAGGCCTGGACGGACTGAGCGGACCCAACACACCATCCACCTATCCGACCCAACACCATCACATCAACGTCCTTACCGGGTGCCTGAGAGACTGGTGGGACCCTTAAAGGAGGAGATTAAAGTAATGATGGGGCTAGGGGTCATCGAGCCTTCAACGAGTGAGTGGAGCAGCCTGTTGGTGATCGTCCCCAAGAAAGATGGATCCCTACGTGTCTGTATCGACTTCCGTAAGCTCAATGCCCAATCAAAGTTTGACGCATACCCTATGCCAAGGGTGGATGATCTGCTGGAGAAGATTGGAAGGGCCCGTTATATTACTACCCTAGACCTGTGTAAGGGATACTGGCAGGTACCCCTCAACCCTGAGTCCAGACCGTACACGGCATTCAGAACGCCACTAGGACTATTCAATTTCACTGTTCTTCCTTTTGGCCTTCACGGGGCACCAGCCACGTTCCAGAGACTGATGGACCAAGTCCTTCAAGGCTGTGAAGACTGGGCTGCAGCTTACCTGGATGACGTGGTGATCCATAGTAACTCTTGGGCAGTCTCCAACAAACCCTAGAGAGGATAGACAAGGCTGGACTAACATTAAATGTTTCTAAATGTGAGTGAGCAAGACAAGCGACCAACTACCTGGAATATCACAACGGACAATTGAAGGCAACGGACAATTGAAGCCGCAGATGGACAAGATGGAGGCGATCCGAAGGAGTCCACAACCAAAGATGAAGAAGGAACTGAGGTCATTCTTGGGGCTAGTGGGCTGGTACAGGAGGTTTGTACCAAACTTTGCCTCCATCGCAGCTCCATTGACCAACCTCTTATCTAAGTCCGTGGTAAACCCTATTCCATGGACCATTGATTGTGAGACAGCATTCACAACCTTGAAAGAAAAGATGTGTTCCAGCCCGGTCCTACAGAGTCCAGATTTCTCCCAACGATTCCTTGTGCAAGTGGATGCATCCGCAGTGGGGATTGGGGCAGTCCTGGCTCAGGGAAGCCCTGGAGAAGAGAGACCAGTTGTCTACCTCAGCCGTAAGCTACTGCCCAGGGAAACTAGATATTCGGCGGTCGAGAAAGAAGGACTTTTTTTCACATTCACCACTCTCCCCATCGATAACGATTTCACAGCCACTGTCAAACATATCATACATTTTGTCTTCATGTTTCGTCTCTGTATTGTTTGTGTGTTTGTACGTTTTAGGTAGCTCGTCTTCCGTCCGGAAGCGCTGCATCGGCGAAACCGAGCGAACGGACGGTGCATATTTATGACGTCACGACCAGGTCACGCCGGTGCAACGTGGCAGGAAATGGGTGATACAATTGTCTTTTGTGTATGGGTGTGTTTTTGAGTACTTATTTGTTACTGTGTTAAATATATTACGTGTTTATTAATTACATATTTATTGTTCATTTATTAATATGATTTAAATTGCTTATGGGGGTTTAGTATGGTCAAATAACTTAGGTACTTGAGTTTAAGTGTAGTAAATGTTATACTTACCCGAGAATGATATGATCCAGAATTTGGCGGGGGTTTGGCCTATATAAGGCCAAACCAAACATGAAGTCGAAGCTTGTTAATCAAGTCAATGAGGGTGCTACTGTGGAGCCTCAAGTAACTTGAATCCTGTGCTTACTAATCATTGGATCAGTATTGATGGAGAATATTCGTACCAGTTTATTTTGTGTTTTGTTTCTTTATTACTAAGGATATTTTGGGACACTGTAAATACCCTTCACACTGTGGATTTACCTTTTAGCACTGTAAATAAATACCACTTTGCACAAAAGTGCTACTGCGAGTAAGCCATCCTTGTTGTAACATCTTTTAACGGACCGGAAGACTCACTTTAGAGCGGTCTTCATCACAAGGTGCAAATAGTATTTGCCAATATTTATAAGTACCAATATAACATCTAACTGTTACACTTGATCCAAAGAAAATACAGCTATTTTCCGTTAGTGTAAATAGCATATCGCTAAGAAATGCTGCTATATTCACTTAGGGTAAATAGAACCTACTGTTATTTAAACGTAGTATAAATAGAATCTAAAAAATCTTTTTACTTTTGTCTTGCATAAGACTTTGGATGAGGATGAGTAAATAATGAATAACTAATATAAAATGATAAGTGAATTTTCATTTTTTTGTGAACTTTTCAACCTTGGCCTCATTCTCTGCCCTGCAGGCATGATACAATCAGTTCCTTCTCCGGAAAGTTTTTGCGGGACTAGTTACTGATCCTTCCCGAAGGAATATATTTTATTGCTCCTTACTGAGTTCTCAGTAGTGTTCCCTCAGTTGTTTCCGGAGCTGGAAGCACTGTGCTGGCGATGCAATGCCATTGGTTCACTTCCCAGGGAATACACATAATAAAACAACATGCACTGAATGCACTTTAAGTTGCTTTGGATTAAAGCATCTGCCAAATGCATGGAGTTTTCATAGTTCATCTTAGCCATTTTATTCCTCTTGTGTATTTTGTGTGTAGCCCAATAGCCTATATAGGTTATAGATAGTTGTAATAAATTATTTTTTTTGGATGTTGCTAAATAAACACTAAGTCAAAAATAAAACAATAAATTAATGTTTGTTTGTAATTATAATTAGTTTAAACAAAGGAATAAAGCGCTGTGAAAGTGAAAGTTTAGCTCCGCCCCCTGCTGAAAGGGTTCCTGGGAAAAAAGACGGAAGCGGAGAGAACCATATGAAAACGTAACCGAAGATGCAGCAATCAGCAAGTTATTTTTAGAGCGATCTAAAGTATTGATTTATCTTGACTATCAACCAAATAATCAGATTTAAAGAAGTTTTTGATTGTGGGTCTGCCTTTCAGGCTCATTACACTTTATTGAATTCATCTACACCAGTGGTTCTCAACCCTGGTCCTCGGCCCCCCCTCCCAGGATGTTTTAGATGTCTCCCTATTTAGAACACCTGATTCAAATCATCAGCTGGTTAGTGTGTTAATTAGGAAGATTAATTAACACACTAACCAGCATTCAGAGCAGGGCTGCGTTCAGCCCCGACAAAACGTTGCAAAATGTTTTTTAAACGTAAATGGTGGTGCATTGAACACCCTGTTGTGATGATGCAAGGGTTGAAACTATGGCAGCTGAGAAGGTCATTCTCATAACAACTACATCATCATATTGCTATGCTATGTTTTTACTATAAATCTCTTATGACAAACATGTCTTCTAATATCTTAATTGTTGCATATACCTGAAGCGGACACATTTGTAAATAACTTTACTTGAACCCATTGTTTGAGCTGTCTCTTTAATGCCGCGTGGTTTATATTCATGTTGCTGCTGATTGGGCTGATTGATACAATTAGTTAAGCTTTAAATTCTGTTTAATTATGCAGTACATTGCGGGCCGTAATCTAAAGCGTTACCTACATTTCACAACGGGGACTTTGCTGCGTACCAATCAAAAAATATCTACAGAAAAGCAACAATAACAGAATAATAGAAATCATCCTCTCATAACATAATGTGAATTGTGAATTGTAATGCGTTCATGTTGAAAATCAGCATTGTTTATTCACATCTACACTACAGCGTCAGAGCTTTGGGTTACAGAACACATGCAATATGAATAATATGATTCCTTCAGTTTCAATACAAAATTACAAAATAATTCATTGAAATGTTTTCCTGGCCTCTCCATGACCTTTTAAAGAGAAAGAGAGAGAAACTACCAACATTCTGTCAAAGCAGACAGTTTTATTTAGTTAATTTTATGACCCTACTAAACAAACTTGTTCTTGTCCCATCGCCTTGGTTTTCAATTCCACCATGCTTCCATAAAGGAGGCATTATACTCTACAACAAAAACATCTATGTGCTCTGTAGTTTAATGTATGAGGAACCTTGCCGTCCTAAAATTGACATACACCACAAATTCTCATAGCGATCCCTGACAGTAATTTCTCGCAATATTATGATGCTGAAATAAATAGTGGCAAGCGATATTAGTTTCTCACCCTCACACTTAGAATATATTGCTTGCGTTAAATGTGAACACCATTCATGTGTGCATGACTCCAGGGAAAATGTGATGTACTGATGAATAGCACAATATCACATCTCCCACACGCATAGAGACGATTGGGTTTAATACGACAGATTATACGTAAGAAGAATTGGATTTTGGGCCAATATTCCCCACGTATGTATGTAATACTATAATGCCCTTTGAAGCTGAGAATACTGAATACATAACACAGCTGTGTGTGTTGGAAGATTTGTTTTTGCCTAACACGGCCACAATTGCTCAAGAACTAAAAAAATTAAAAGGGATTTCAATGCAAATTAAATGAATTTATATGATGTGAAAAACAATAGGCTCATTACATATTAATGTGTTTTTTTATTTCAGGGACATAAACTGTACATTAACTCTATTCCAATCCGATATAAAAAAAGGAATTTATGTTTGCGATACTAAAGCCCTTTGAAATAAGCCATGATCTTCACAGAAGTGTACACTACTTTATATTGTGCAGCAATATGACACTGCAAAAAATCGCTTTCTTACTTAGTATTTTTATCTTGTTTTCCAGTAAAAATGTCTAAAAATTCTTGAATCCAGATGCATTTTCTTTATGAGCAAAATGACCAAGAAAATAAGTCTTGTTTTTAGGCAAAAAAATATTACATTTAAGTAAATTTGTGCCTAAAACAAGCAAAAAAATCTGTCCATGGGGTAAGAAAAATAATCTTGAATTTAGTGACTAAGAAAAAAGTAAAACTTATTTCAATTTCTTTTTTCCTACCCCATGGACAGATTTTGTTGCTCGTTTTTAGCACAAATTCATCTTGATTCAAGAATTTTTAGACATTTGTACTGGAAAACAAGACAAAATTACTAAGTAAGAAAGTCATTTTTTGCAGTTTGCTAGCTGCTCTTTAACATTCCAAAAGTCTAGTTTCTGTCCTGATTTTTGTCTTGATTTAAATGGGTTACCGAGGTACAAACAACGATGCAAACAATATTTAGCTCTTGCATATAAGCTGTGCCAGGTGTCTTTAATTTATTTAATCTGAAAGGGCCCTTGTGTTCTCTAATTAAGATGCACTCTTCTGCTATGAGATCATTTGAAACTCACTTGATAAACATTTTACCATGTTATAGACAACACAACTGGCCTGCTACCCTGACACTAACCAAACAGTCTGATCACTTATACTTTTTTTTTATATTAAGGATGTGATGATCAGATGATGTACAACAGGAGTGTCAAACTCAATTTCTGGAGGGCCACAGCTCTGCACAGTTTAGCTCCAACCCAAACCTGCTTGGAAGTTTATATCAGGAGTTTTCAACTCCAGTCCTCGGGCCATCTTGACAGAATATTTTAGATGTCTCTTTATTGAACGCATGAACAAGTAAATAAGATAATAAAGTGATGATTGAGTTATTCATGATGAACACTTGCTGTTAACAATCACTGAACTAAAACATCAACAATAAGAAGTCACCATAATAGCATTTTGTGTTTCGTTTAGTTGACCTTTTGACTCTTGTTTTAATATATTGTGTTTTGTCAACTGTAATAGTGTTTCTGAAGCGCTTTTAAAACAGCCAGACAAAAGACTAAATTGCTTTGTTCTGAAGATGGGCAATCTGAAAATGACAAAACACACAAACTCTTTGCTAAAAATTCCACCCTTGTGATAATTATTATCAACAAAAGAACAAAATATTTTCTTCTTTTGTTAGGTTGTTATAAATGTGCATCGGAAACACACTATTTTAACTGACAAAAAAAAACTTAACACAATACAACAAGAGTCAAGAGGTCAACTAAAAGAAACACCAAACACTATTATGGTGACTTCTTATTGTTCATGTTTTCATCAGTGATTCTGTTTGTTAACAGCAGGTTTTCATCATTAATGACTCAATCATCACTTCATTATCTCATTAACTTTTTTATGTGTTCAGTTGGGAGACATCTAAAACATTCTGACAGAGGTGCCAGGGGTGCAGTTGTGGCCTAATGGTTAGCGAGTCGGACTCGTAACCAGAAGGTTGCCGGTTCGATTCCCAGTACCGGCAGGTAACAACTGACGTGCCCTTGAGCAAGGCACCTTACCCCCGTTTGCTCCCCTGGCGCTGCAGTGATAGCTGCCCACTGCTCCTGGTGTATGTGTGTTCACGACTTGAAGTGTGTGTGTTCTCTATCCACTGGTTGGGTTAAATGCAGAGGTCACATTTTGGGTATGGGTCACCATATCTGACAAATAGGTCACTTTCATCAAATGAAAAGCCACAATGCATCCAGGAAGATGTAGATGAGTTTTGTACTTTGATGGTACCCAGAATGCACTGCGTTTTATCTTAAGAGTTTGTTTTTGTGGTCGCCATTGTTGAGATAAATAGGTTTATATGGCTGCTAGTCCATTTCTTTCAATAAAACATGTGTTGTAAAGTCTTTCAGAATATCATTTAATCTCACAATGCAAAATCATTGAGAGAATAACTAAAACATTACTATCAGTGAATAAATCTGTAAATGAGTCTTGCAGCAAATTATTACATGATGACAATTTAGCTTAGCTTATCCTGCCATAACAATGTTTTTTACACAGTTACAGAGTTCGAGCCCCGGCTGGTACAGGAGGCCTTTCTGTGTGGAGTTTGCATGTTCTCCCTGTGTCAGCGTGGGTTTACTCCGGGTACTCCGGTTTCCTCCCACGGCCCAAAGACATGCAGGATAGGTTAATTGAGGAATCCAAATTGTCCCCCCCGACTCATGTATAGAAAAGACTTGTGTATAGTATCGACTTGTGTGTATAGAGTGACTAGTTCTCGCCATGAATATAGCCTTAGATGCTGGAATGGCGTTAAGAATACAATAAATAAATACACAGTTACAGAAAACCAAGGAAAATCTAACATATAAAGCAAACACTGAACACCATAATGGTGATTTAACATAACCATTAACATCTACACTTGTGTCAATTCTCAATAAGAACTAGATGAACCACAGAAATAAAGTGACAAAATAAGGTTTGTGGAGTTGTTAATGGTGAGTTTTTAAATATATTTAAAGAATAGTAATACTTACTTATAAATAATTATAAATGGGGCTATAATTCATTATAAGCATTGTCTTCATAGAAAGTGTTACCGAATTATGTACCGTTTGGCAGGCACAATGACAGCATGCAGAAATGGTAGAGCAGTTTACACAGAACATTATGTTTTCTGTCGGCTGTATGAATGTGTGTCTGGCGCTGTCATTGTGATTATGACCTATCACAAAACACTGCCAGCTGGAGATGTTTAAATGGAGACATACCTGCGACGACACAAACTTGGCATGAATTACAGAGTTTCCAGGTTTATAATTAAGTACAGCACTGAGAACAGTGCTAACAGCTCCAGTGATGCTTCTCATTTACATACAAACAGCCAAACTGAAATGTCACGGCATGTACTTTCTCTGATCTGAAAAAAGAGCTTGAGCGTTACATTATCTAAAGATTGACACATTTGTAGTAAACATATCAAGAGAAAACATACAGTGGTGTTTTTCTGAAGTGACATTTTCTCTGATAAGTGGGCATGATTTATTCTGAACGACAATTCACTTCTGGTTTATATAACAGTTCATAAAATGTATTCAAGCATGAATATGAAAGCTAAGTGGACCAACTAACAGTTTCTTCCAGACATACTAAATAAAAAAATCATGATCATGATTGAAGATTATCTGCATTTTGTATTAATTTAAAGCATCAGTTTGGCCCAAAATCAAAATTCAGTCTTTATTGACCCTAATGTTGTTTTTTACCTGCATGCTATTTTTTCCTGTAAAAGGATAGTAAATATTCAGATAGAGCCACGCAAGACATTTCTATTTTAATGTGAGCACATCTGTAAAGCTCCAAGTAGGGTAAATGCACCAAAAAGTGATTACATCATATTATATTTGAAATTATTATTTGTACAATACAGTATAATACTGTTGTTTGGCATTATACTGTTATTTTAATGTTCCTGCTCCTATTTCCATTAACTGTTTATTACTATAAAATGTTCTGTTAACATTACTATGATATAATTCTAGAAGTACAGTAGAATGTGATCACTATAACACTGCTATAAGCTGAGGATTTAAAATTGACACAGATGAAAACTGCTTGCAAAAAAATTACTCGAACAAGAGATGACTGTAAAAACATTATGCTTTTATTAAAGCTAAAAACACATTCATTAAATGACAGTACAGTATTTCTGATCACCAGTAAGATTGAGCTGATCAAAGCCTATGCTGTGACATCACAAAAATATCTTGTTACAGAACACAATGTTATGTCACATTAACATTTTGCTATAGAAAACAATGCTGTGATTTCACATAAACATATTATTGCAGAGCACAAGTTCACCTGACTAAATAAATCCCCATTCAAAGTTAAAAAATAATTGAAATTAAATAAGACAAAACCCATTGTACTGTATCATATCAGCATTATATTAAAGGAGAAAAAGGCCGTAATGTCATGTTTTCCTGCGTTTTTGGTGTGTTACAAGTTGCCCATGCATGCATTAGACACGTAAAATTGCCGAAATCAAAGTATCAGAACAAAATATATATTCTTTATAAAAGCGATTAATCTCCCTGAACTGCCTGAAACGGCTCGTGTAGACAAACCCCTACATTGCCACGTCGGTTTGCCTCAGTTCGGTGCATGATGCCACCCAAAATGTACACGCAAAGAAGAAGGCGTATCTTTAGTTATCACAGCTGTGCAAATGCATGAGACAGAATAAAAACATACCTCTTTAAAGCGTCCTTCTGGTCGATCCCTTCTGGTTGTTGGTTTCATTCTCCTAACTAGGTTTGAAGGCAAAACCGATGCTGATTTGACTCTTTATCCACTTATATAATTGTGTTTATTAGGGATGCACCGATACCATTTTTTTAAAGGCCGAGTACGAGTACCGATACTTTGTTTCTAGTACTCGCCGATACCGATACGGATCCCTTTACTTGTCATTATTCTTTATTGATTGGTGAGGTAGCAATTTTCCAAGGACAACACAGTAATACTAATAAAAATAGAATGACCTTATAATTACAACTATACCTCAAACACATTATGAAAAAAGAAATGATTTTAAGTGCTTGTCATAAACTTTAAAAGCACAAATTTCAGTCAGTTATGTCACATGAGGTATCGGTTTTTGGTATCGATATACTTTTACGAGTACGAGTACATGAGCTTAGTATTGGCACCGATACCGGTGCATCCCTAGTATTTATTATAACTGGTCCGACGCAAATCCAAGTTATTAGCGTGTGTTTGCAACTGTTATGAAACGAAACGTCTCTGAGTGCGGGGAGAGATCATAACATTCGGCCTCGTCCAAAGTTCTGCCTTTACGCTGGAGGTATTTAGCCAATCACAACGCACAGCTCAACTGTCCAATCAGAGCACAAAGCACTTAAATGCACGAGGGAAACTATGCCAGAACGAGTCATTTCAGAAGGCGGGGCATAGAGGAGACTTCAAAAAGTACTGTATGTAGAAAATAATGCGTTTTCCTCCTTAAAACGTATAAACACATTGCATTACATCAAATACCAACAAGAATATTGGTTTTAGCTTGACAGTATTTTTTCTTTAATGTAGACAGCATTATATTTCTGTTCTATGCCTACTCATTTCATGTTGAAGCTGCATTCAGAGAAACCACATTTAAAAGATACACTATAGGCAAAAAAAGTATGCAGGTAAGTGACATGCAAATGTGTTGTTGCACGCACAATATGTTGCAAGTTATGATTTTCAAACTACAATACACAGACAAACAGCTGCAGAATCTTACAAAAGTTAAACACAGACAACATTTAAGCTATACTCAAAAAAATTCTAATATTAAGTAATATTGAGGCCATCAGAAAACCAGTGAAGTAACTGTTAGGTTCTAAGTTTGCATGTGCAATAAACCCTACACCAAATTATAAAATAGAGTCCCATTTTTGCTGACAGTTTATACTAGGCTAAATTAATGGATTCCACATACCTCGCTCAGACAATTGATGCGATTGCAAATTAGCAAAAGGTACATTCAAATGAACAACCTAGCTAACGTTGAGTGATTTGCTAATTTCATTAATCCTACAGTCTTGTGGATATTAAAAGCTAATAAATCTCTTTGTTCCCTTTCGAGAGCGTCTCTTAACATTGCGGAAATTTTCCACTAGGCGAACTGTTCCCCCCTACACTTTCCTGAAGTCTTATTGGATAACTGGCCAGACATTGTCGCCAGACATGTTATGGCGGGTTCACACAGCACACGTGAGCAGAGCGTGAGCAGCGCATATTTTTTCGGCGTGCATGTTAACAAATGATTGCTTTCACACTGGGAGCATGAACAGCACGTCAGCGTCAAGCAGGAGCGTCGCATGAGCAGCACTGAAGCGATGGTTTCGGCACCGAGTCTATTTTTGCAGCGCTGCTCACGCTCAGTTAAAGTGACAGCACAGTATTGATGGACAAAATAAATAGTTTTACAATAAAAGTGCTCAAATTGCACAGACTAAGCAAGTCTGTTGTGGTTTTGCAAGACTAGGAGTAGCCTATGTATTTATAGAGCATACATTTATAGAAGATGTACCCCTTAAGTTCTGTTTAATATTTCAGTTTGGGTGAAATCATGGAGTATAAAATCACGTCAGTAAACTAGCTAGAAGACGATTTATCAACTTAATTTTAGTTTATTATGTAATACACAGACATGGGTATAGCCTCTAGCAGTCCCCAAATTTAACAGGAGTTTGTGGCTTGCTTTCCAACGAGCTTCTTGAAAACATGCACGTGACTTACCTCATTTTTGTACCACAATGGACGACACGAGGCTGATCGTTGAGGTCGAGTAGCACAAAATGCTTTATGATCCTTGTAGTAAATACTACAAGGACATGTCTTCAAAGAAAAAAAGCCTGGGTTGAAATAGCTTCTGATATTTGTGCAGATGGTAAGCCAATTATATATTGGTAATCTGTTTTGTTTGATGAACATTCACTACCAATTTTCAACCACTGTCTTGTTGAAATTAAACAATGCATTTTTATGCAGTGTCAATTAGCATTATGATTGTGCCTGTCTTTTCAGGTAAAACACAAATGGTGCATGCACATCCTCTGAAATTCACAATTTCATGTCTATATGAACACGTAGTGGATTATATTTTTAATCTGTGTTTCATTAGCAATAGATTATAAATGTAATCACAATCAAAAACGCAATAGAAATCATGCATATTTACTGAAATACTACATAAAAGAACAGTATTTAAAAAGTTCTAATTAACATTTTTACATTGGAGTGTTGGTTTATGTGTAACAATGTATGTTACTATTTTATAATTTCCTAAACCATTTAGTCCTGCCATGAAGCCCTGCCTTCCGGGGGCACAGAAAAATGTGCAGAACTTTTTTCAAACATCATACGCATCTTGACTTCCTATGTTTCTGACCGGTGGAATCACGGTGCCTCTCTTCAGCCTCATCTAGCCATCTTTGGTCCTGTAATGGAGTTACATTACACTGTAAAAAATGTTCCGTAGTTTTTACGGACAAATACCGGCAGCTGTGGTTGCCAGTAAAATTCCGTAAAAAATACAGGAAAAGCACGTAAACAGTGATGAAGTTCAAAAACTTTACAAAACAAGGCACAGAGTCAAGGGTCCTACTAAAGCAAACACTGAACACCATAATGGTGATTTAACAAAACCATCAACATCTACACTTGTGTTAATTAAGACCTTTAGTAGATGAACCACAGAAATAAAGTCACAGTGATGTAATAAGTGAATGTGTTAATAGTGTTTGTGGAGTTGTTTAATGGTGAGTTTTTAGAGAAAAAACTGATTGTTAAAAACTAATTTCATTTGAGTTTTTACAATGTGTTTTTTCCGTAAAAACAACAGAATTTTACTGACAGGTTTTACAACGTGTGACAGGTTTTTTTCGTAAAAACGACCATCAATGATGTTTGCCATCAATGGCACCGATGCAGTTGAAAAAGTTCCATGTAGACAAAAATTTTAATGCTATGTCTCTCCACATATCTTCTGTTGGTTTTGAAAATTGTGTTTCCATCATTTGCCTCTCTATTGCCCTGCAAGTCATATGCACAGTCCCAGCCACTGTGCTTTTCCCAAGGCGATATTGGAGGGCAAGGCTGGAAAAGCTTTCCCCAGTTCCTAGGAATCTAAGAAAAACAGACAAAAGTAAATAGTAATTGTAATGTGTTTTCCCCCACAGATGTAGATTGCAGATGTAGCTGTGGACATGACTGTGGCATTAGATGATGTGGATCCAGAAGTAGCTGACCTATCAAGATCAAGTTCTCCTGTGCCACCTCAACAGAGATCTGGTCCCCCAACACCTTCTACAAATTCACAACCCGACACCTACACACCCCATGCCAGCATGGGGAATCAGACAACAAGACCTGTTGAGGAGGAGGTCAAATGATGCAAAAGCAACAGACCAACAGCTATTGGACATTTTAACACAACCAAACACAACACCATCACCGTATATTCCAAAAGAGGGAGATGAAATTTACTATTTTGCACTTAATTTAGTAACTAAAAATAAGAATACAACATCCACGGAACCAGACAAGGGCACAGGTTCATATACTGATGTACCTGTCAGAACTAGAAGCAGAAGAACAAAACATGCAACAAAGCCACACTACAACCCACCCATTCACAAGCAGTCAGCAGCCACACAGTTATGGATTTCATCCACACCACCCAACCTCCCCTCACCATCGAAGCCACACTCAGCAGCCACACAGTTATGGATTTCATCCACACCACCCAACCTCCCCTCACCATCGAAGCCACACTCAGCAGCTCCGCACATATATCTTTGACAAAGCAACACCTTCTTCAGCAAGATCTGGCCAACAACAAGGTTCATCTATGGAAGACCCATCGTCGCTGGTATATCATCATTTACATTAATTTTGTTTGATCTCTAACATTTAATTTTGCATCATTACTTTGTTTCGCTACTGTGTTGCAATGTCATGACTGTTATTGTAGTTGTCTAATTTCCTTTTATGCTACTGCTTTTTAGACATTGCCAAGTCTTCATGTTTCAGTTGTGATATAATATATTGTTTGAGTTCCTTGTGATGCTTTTCCATTACAAGTTAAAACACATTTGGCAAAATCATTTCTTGTGTCATTATTTCTTTAATTTACATGAAACACTAGTTATACACTGTATTATGCACTTTTTAAAAACTACAAACACATACATTACCTCAGTGTAATTGCAAGTCGTTGTTTGGGTTTTATTGCTGCGCGATAATTTGTTGACTGTCTTGTGAGCAACAAAGATGATAAAAGCACCAAACTGTCTCCTGCGCAAGTTGATCGGATGAACCCATATTCTTTGTCGCACCCTTCTTAGCAAAAGGTACAGTGCGATGACTCTTCTTTGTACAACACGCACTAAAACGTAATGACAACAAAATATGACAAATTACTGCACCAAAGTGGGCTGTGACAATATCAGAATCATATGCCAATATTATTACAAATATTCTACAAACAAAACCGTTAAGAGTAGGGTGCATCCCAAAAAGACTTACTTGTTGTTTTAAATGTTTCTGTAGTGTGCCTTCAGGTAAGCTAGGTCCGTCCTATATTGAAGTATGACTGAAACGACATGAGCTGGGCTGTTTGTTTAACTTTTACGTGGGTGTTGTACGCCTACCCTTTTTAACAGACTTCACGTTTCCTTTAACAGAGTATCACGTTTACAAATGTCCAAAGTTATAGAGAAAATGTATTTTCTGGCTTGCTCACCGTGTACCTTCGAATCAGGCAGGTCACGCTGTCCAACCGCTTCCAGTGTGAACACGCGCGCGTCTGCAGGTGCCGTGATGATGTAGTTACGCTGACGGCACTGCTCACGCTCTGCTCACGTGTGCTGTGTGAACCCGCCGTAACAGTACGCATTACGCAATACTGACGGACCTAGACAGTATAAGTACGGTGCATATAGCGACAATACCGTAGAATTTTCTCTTTCATGATGTTTGATTAACAAGGTTCGAGAGAAGCCGGAGCTTATAACCAGCCAGCTGTCTCGCATTAACAATCAACGTAATAACCAATCAGCCCAGGCGAGCTTTCTATAAATAGACAATTCACCCTACCTGCCTCATTTCTTTTGCAGCATTCCGCGGTAGCTGCTAGCAGGCGAGCTGGAACAGCAAGGTCCCTTTCACACGCCAAGACCAATCTTCTAACATTATTCCGGTTTATACGAGGAAAGACCTCTGGTCGTCAGGCCGCAGCAATAAGCCCTCTGCAAGCCTGTGCCGGGCTCCGCAGCCCTTAGTTTTCTCAAACGCTGTCTCCATCATCATACGCCGCCCACTCCGTCAGTGGCATAAGCCTTACTGGCAGCATGAGTATGACTCCGATTTCATCACAAGCCACCCTGTCCATGGCCAGCAACCCGCTGCTAAACTCTAGCGCGAGGCTGCTTCCGCTAGCGGCACAGGCCCAGCATGTTCCAAACTAATCTGTCGCCTTTCCGTCGTGTCGCAAATGTCGTATTGAATTCCTATTAGCACAACTGCATGAGCGATTGATGTTACAGTTCCATAAACACGTTACTGTTTAATAGCATTATCATTTATCACTGTTTTTGAGCTACTTCACCAATTTCATTAGTTCCAAGTGCGTTTCTCTGAACAACATACAGCCGTGTTTCATTTTGAACGATTTGAATGAATCGCCGATTCAGCGAGTCACTGAACCTGTTGGAACGAATCTTGAACTATTCACCAACTGACTTGCTGCCACCTGCCGGCCGTTTCGATCTCACACTCAAGCCTTGATTGCCTTATAATGCAATCAATAATATTGCAGAATAATTTAGAATGCACCAGTAAATTAGTTGTTATATTTAGGTATACACTCCGGTCATTTCGTTAATTCTCAGATGTAAATGAGAAATGCCACAACATTGTTTATCTTGATAACTCAAGCATCCGGCAGATGTCTATTTGAAATCAGCATTTTACATTTGCAGGACACAGTTCGCTTGTCTGCAATGCGCCCCAGAGATGTCCGATCTAGGATGTCATAAAAATAACCCCCAGGCAGCAGCCTCAGGCTATCAGCGAGCCTAGGCCACTCTCCGGTTCATCCGGAAACTAGAGATTCCAATCCTTCCCTGTCCCCAGCTCCTGGCCCCCACCACTGCCCTCGTTGTCCAGCGTGAAGCTGCTTTCGCTGGACACACAGGCATCGGCCGCCGGAGTTTCGCCCATTCCCACAGCCGCTGCCCCCGAAGCTGCAGCTAGCGTGAGGATGCCTTCCCCTCCCTCCTCTCTATTCCCCAGGCCAAACCTCACTTCTCATTGGCTACAGCCACAGCGAGGCCGGTTCCTGTCATTGCCCCAGCATTAGTACCGCCTCCAGCTCAGTCAGGACCCAGATTTTGGCAGAAGTTCAGGCAACTGGTGCCCGACGCTGTCTCCCTACCAACACCTGTACCACCCTATTCGGAGCAGATCTTCCGATCAACCATCCTTCAAAAGACTACTAGATGCTTCCCTCAACTCAATCGCTCAAGCCGTCGCACCCAGGACCCTCCAATCATACCCTACTGCATGGAAGAATTTCAAATCATTCCACCAGGCTCACAACCTCTGCAAAACCTCCAAGCAAGTTCAATCAAAGGCTACCTAAGTGGATTCCAATGCTTTCACAAACTAATTTTCAACTCACCCTCTGCCGCCATAGCCAGCCCCCATACTTCCATGATAATTAAGGGCATTCAGAGGAACCAACTCGCTCGCCCAGATGCAAGACAACCATAAACCTTTGAAGTGCACCCCAAGTGTATTGTGACCCTGCACAAAGGATACCACTCAACACACGGCCCGCACACTTGACACCATGTTCATCCTGGCCTCCTTCGGTTTTCTAAGATAGCAACCACATCTCATTCAACCCTCAAACTCATCCCACCATCTCCGACTTGTCTATAATCGACTCCGAAAACATATTTTTCCTTCAAGCAAGCAAGACGGATCAAACCAAGGGGAGGCCATTTGATCTACTTTTCAACCTCAACTCTCCCATTACGTCAGCCAGTACGTCGCAGCAGCGACCGCATCCGCAGACGCCTGTGCATCCATCACGTATGCTACCGCAGTAGTATTCGCTACAGGAGCCAGTACGTCATCACCGTGACCGCATCCGTAGAGGCCTGTGCTTCCATCACGTATGCTACCGCAGTAGTATTCGCTACAGGAGCCAGTATGTTGCCGCAGCAACCGCCTCCGCAGAGGCCTGTGCTTTCACCAACCATGCTACAGGAGCCAGTACGTTGCCGCAGCGACCGCCTCCGCAGAGGCCTGTGCTTCCACGAACCATGCTACAGGAGCCAGTACGTTGCCGCAGCGACCGCCTCCGCAGAGGCCTGTGCTTCCACCAACCATGCTACAGGAGCCAGTACGTTGCTGCAGCGACTGCCTCCGCAGAGGCCTGTGCTTCCACCAACCATGCTACAGGAGCCAGTACGTCGCAGCAGCGACCAGCTTACGGATTTGCAGAGAGGAGGAGAGAGTCTATGAGCGAGCCTGCCCCCAAGTTTCTGCATAATTTTTCCCCAGCGGTTGCGGGCGAGTGCAATGTTGTAAATGTTGTTTGTGTAAATGCATTAAAAACACATACCTCCTCACAAACAGAGCTTTTTTCCCCTCATCTAGCACATACTGCGTTCCTTGCCCTGCCACGGTGCAGTGCAAAGCCGCAGATAATGTCTGTTATAACCCGTGGGCGAGAGGAGGCTGGACTTTTACACATGTTTAGTCTCGCTGGGGCAGTGCACTCCCATAGAATGTCCACAGGCTGTCAACCGCAAAAAAAAGATTTGGCCGCTATGTCTGTTTATGGGCACGTGGAAAGTTATCTCAGGCATTTCTCAGTGGCTGCTCAATGTAATAGAACACAGGTATTCCCTTCAGTTCAGGCGCAGACCTCCCCACTTTAGCGGCATGATCCCGTCGCTGACGTTTCTGCGAACTGCTCCCATGCTGAGGCAGGAGATTTGCAGCCTGCTCGCGAAAGGAGTGATAGAGCGAGTCCCTCCAAGGGAGTTAGAATCCGTGTTCTACAGCCAGTACTTTGTAGTGCCCAAAAGAGGTGGAGGTCTCCGTCCGATTCTGGATCTGAGACCCATAAACCGAGCGCTTCACAAACGAGTGTTTAAAATGGCACAAGAGTCCCCCTGGGGCTAGTGACAAGGCGCACAGTAGCTACGATGGATGCGTCATCCTCGGGCTGGGGTGCGGTGTGCCAAGGCATGCCGGTATCGGGTCCTTGGTCTCAGTCACTGAGCAGATGGCACATAAATCGCTGGAGTTGGAAGCAGTGTCCCTGGCTTTATGAGTTTTTCAGTCGCAGGTGAAACACATCTGTGGTCTTGTACATAAATTGACAGGGAGGTGTACACTCCAGAGCCCTCTTCAAGCAGGCTGCGAGGCTCCTGCTGTGGGTGGATCGACATATACTCTCCATCAGAGCAGCGCATATCCCCGGCCGTCTGAACCGCGGAGCGGACATGCTCTCGAAGGAAGTTCTTCCCCATGGTGAATGGAGACTTCATCCCGACTCAGTGCAGTTGATTTGCAGCCACTTCGGGAATGCGGAGGTGGATCTGTTCTTTACGAGCGAGAACACGCTGTTCTTCTCGCTAGCCCACTAGCCCACTCTGACAGCGCATTGGCCGGGGGTCCTTTTCCTGTGTGCTTTTCCTCTGGTGAAGATTTTGCAACTTGTACTTTGCAAAGTCAGGGAGGAGAGCGTGTCAGTGATCATTGTTGCCCCGTTTTGGTCGAATCAGCCCTGGTTCCCAGACCTGAGAGAGTTGCTGACGGCCCCCCCGTGGCAGATCCCCCTCAGGAAAGACCTGCTGTCTCAAGCGAACGGCTCGATATGGCACCCCAACCCGGAGTTGTGGACCCTTCATGTGTGGCCACTTCAGGGTTTTTAAATACCCTCCCTCAGCGTGTGCTGGACACTATTACAGAGTCTCACGAGCCTTCCACCAGACGCTTATATACTCTCAAATGGGAAGTGGTTGTTAAGTGGTGCAGTGTTAAAGATATCGACCCGGCAGCCTGTCCTGATTTCTGCAACACAGGCTGGATAATGGGAGCCTCTCGTCTGCGCTAAAAGTTTATGTGGCTGCTATCGCCTCGTTTCGATTTCTAAGGGGAGCGAGAAGACTTTTTCCTCCGCACTCTTCTTCGGTGCCACCGTGGGACCTAGCGTTAGTATTGCATGCTCTCGCCCTTCCCCCTTTTGAGCCGTTGGAAGCGACTTCCATAAGGGAGCTTGCTTTGAAAGCTGTCCTCCTTCTCGCCCTTGCTTCGGCTAAGCGCAGAGGAGATTTACAAGTGCTCTCAGTAAGCGTGGATTGCATTCGTTTTGGAATTGGTGACTGCAGCATCACTCTCCAGCTGAAATCGGGTTATGTGCCAAAGTCTCTGTCTACCCCGTTTAGAGCGCAGGTCATTTCTTTGCCCGCTTTGACTTCCGAGCCATCGGCATTGCATGATGCTGAAACTCTGAGAGCTGTCTGCCTGGTAAGGTCATTGCGAACTTACGGCCGGTTTTCGGCAGTCCGACCAGCTCTTCGTCTGCTACGGTGGAGGGACTAAATGACGAGCCGTCTCTAAGCAGAGGCTCTCTCGCTGGGTGGTGGATGCTATCACTTTAGCGTATGAGAGTCAGAGACAGAACTACCCTTTCAGTGTCAGGGCTCATTCAACTAGGGCCATTGCCTCGTCGTGGGCCTGGTCTAGAGGCACTTCTATTCAGGATATATGCTGTGGTCTTCACAGAACACTTTCGCCAGAGAGACGGTTTTCATCCCTGTTGGGCTGGGGCTGCTCTCCTGTCTAGAAATATGGCACATAGTCTTAATGCTAAACCTTGACTCACTGTCAGGGAGCAGACAGAATGGTTTAACCAACCGTCTGCTAGCCGTCTCATGTCAACGAAAACACAAATTATGCAACATATAGTATCCTCAGCTCCAAAACATCATAACACAGAGACTGTGTCTGTCCCCTGGACCAGCAAATACAGAAAACTGTGCCATTCTTTCAAGAGTAATTTAATACATGTTAAACAAATAAAACACAAACACAATCCAGTCAAAAAATGTATACAACTTGGTTTGCTAAATATTAGATCTCTCAATAATAAAGCACTTTTTGTTAATGACATGATCACAGATCATAAAATAGATGTGCTCTGTCTGACAGAAATGTGGCTAAAGCCAGATGATTATTTTACTTTAAACGAGTCTATTCCCAAAGATTACTGTTATAAACCCGAGCCTCGTCTAACAGGCAGGGGAGGAGGTGTTGCTGCACTTTACAATAATACTTTTACCATTACTCAAAAGTCTAATTTTAAATTCAATTCTTTTGAAGTGATGGTACTTCATATAACATCACCTAATGTTAATGATAAAACATTTGTGAAATTTATTTTGGCTACTGTATATACTATATAGGCCCAAGGGCACCATACAGACTTTATCAAAGAATTTGGGGACTTTTTATCAGAATTAGTACTGGCCGCAAACAGAGTCCTTGCCGTTGGTGATTTTAACATCCATGTAGATAATGATACAGATGTTCTAAGACTGGCTTTTAATGACATTCTTAATTCCATAGGCGTTAGACAACACGTGACAGAACCCACACACCTTCGTAATCATACTTTAGATTTAAAACTATAATACGTTATAAATGAGAACAACGTTAACAGCTCTAAGGGGCTCTAAGGGGTTAAAAACGTTAACATTTCTAAGGGGCTCTAAGGGGTTAAAACGTTAACATTTTTCTGGAGAGCGAAGACAGAACACTACGTCATATGCTGTCACTATCAGATGCAGAAAAGTTAATTCATGCATTCATGACGTCAAGACTAGATTACTGTAACACACTATTAGGTGGCTGTCCTGTGAGCTTATTACAAAAACTCCAGCTAGTTCAAAATGCTGCAGCTTGAGTTCTTACAAGAACAAAAAGTATGAGCATATTAGACCGGTTCTGTCAGAATTACATTGGTTACCTATCAAGCAACATATTAACTTTAAAATCTTACTGCTTACCTATAAGGCCCTACATGGTTTAGCTCCTCAGTACCTGAGTGAGCTTCTATTGCATTATAGCCCTTCTCATTCGCTATGCTCTCAGGACTCCGGTCAGTTGGTAAAACCTAGAATTTTGAAATCAAGTGCAGGCGGTAGATCGTATTCCTATCTAGCGCCTGAACTTTGGAAAAGTCTTCTTAGTACTGTGCGGGAGGCAGACACACTGTCAGAGTAAATCTAGATTAGAAATGCATCTTTTCAACCTTGCATACACACCACTTCTATAATACAAATCCTCTAAGGGGTTTATTCAAAGTCAGCTTTATTGTCAATTCTGCCACATGTACAGTACATACAATGGAGGATTGAAATTGCGTTACTCTCAGACCCTAGGTGCATACAGATAACACAAACTGTTAACCCTTGCCTGCTATTTCTAAAGTAATATATTGGCAACACTGTTGCCAGCTAGTGACTGTAGGTCACACATCTACAAAAGTTTTTTATTGAGGTTGAAATGATGAATTTTGTAAGTCACCATTAGTGTGATCAGTGTTTCTTTTAGTTGGGCTGTTGACTCGCATTTTAAGGGGCTCTAAACATGTTTGTTTTGGAAAAGGAAGTTATGCTCAAAAGTGACCATATGGTGTGAAAATCTTAATGAAGAGATGTGAACCAGATTAAAAAAAAATTAATAGCATTTCATTTTCCAACAGATTGGTCAAAATATATACACAAAAGATTAAACGACTGCATCAGTCAGACACATCAACAATCCACATATGAATCTCAACAATGGTGACATTCAATTGAACCGCTGGGTGTACAGTACAAAACTCATTCATGATTATTTGTCAGCATTGATGAGGTTTGTATCTCCATTGCAAAGAAAGATTTTGACAAGAGCTCTCTCTATTTTAAAACCTGTAATCAGTTAATAAATAATAAATGCTATAATATTATATAATAATCAACTTCTTTCTGATGAATCTTCAGCTATTAAGCAAACATAATGTTGCATTTCTATTTTTCCCTTTCAGTGTTATTGTATACATGTATATTACAAAGTTCTAATGCAACTACTGAAAGAGAAAGAAGTAAATAATAACGAACCAAACTAAAATCAAGAATCCAACTAAAGCAAACACTGATCACCATCATGGTGACTAAAACATAATAAAATCATTGTGAACTAGAGATAAACTTCTTTTAATTCTTAATAAGATCTTAAATGACAGAAATAAAGTGAAAGTTGTGTCTGTAATAAGTGAAGATGTTAATGATGTTTGTGTTTAATTCTCCTCTGATGAGATCTTGACAGATTTAATGTGTTCATCTGTTATTTACACTTAATGTTCATCTAAGAAGACTGTGTGACTTCAGTGAGTTAGTAGATTATTTTAATGATGTCTATTCAAACAGTCATTGCAGTAGTTTACTGTAGAAGACCTACAGTCTAACAATGTTGCCAATTTATTACTGTATATTACTGTAAAATGCTGTATATTACTGTAGAAATGGCTGGTAAGGGCTAACAGTGCAGAATAAATATATATAAAAAATATATCAAAATACTGATAAATACAGTATATATATATATATATATATATATATATATATATATATATACACAATACAACATTATAAGCAAGGGATATGTAACCGAGATAAATGTGCAAACCAGTGAAATAAACAGCAGTGCAGATGAAATAAACAACAGTACAGATAAAATAAACAACAGTGCAGATGTGATGTAGTGCAAAAAGCTTATCAGTCTGTTTAGGCTGCATTAGTTAGAGCAACCAGAACGAGAAACACTACATTAAAGAGTGTTGAACAGTATTTTGCTCTCAGTTGTCTTTTCTCAGTGTTCCGAGGTTGCCACAGCGAGCAGGATGCAGTCCGTGCCCAGATCGGATGGTGGAGCTGAAGGAGGGAAGCAGCGACCCGACAAGTCCTCCGCAACTGGAATTAACTACTAGAATATTATTGAAAATCGTACACCTATTATCTACCATTTTATTTTACTTTAGCCTAGTTGTGTAAGCACTGTCGAGCTAGAGATGCTGCAGTTTTTGCCAGGGGTCTGGGTTCTCCCAAGTTTTTTTTCTCCACTGGAGTTTTGGGTTCCTCGCCACTGTTTGCATATTGTTTTGCAGTCTACCTGGTTTTGCATTTATTAATACCATTTTAAATGTAATCATTCTACGTAATTTACTTAATTTAATACTCCATATAGGAATTTATCATTCGTGTATGTTACCTGTGTCTCTTTTTTTCCTATAGCGTGTTTGTTTGTGTGCGCGTTCGTTCGTTCGTGTGGTCGATGAGTGTGTGGTGTGGGTGTAATCTTTCAATTTGTTGTTCTTACTTTCCTTGTACAAATGTAATGTTTTGCTTATAGTCATTTTGTCTCATGTACAGCTGTTTTGTAACAATAAAAATTGTAAAAAGCGTTATATAAATAAACTTGAGGTGAGTTGTTACTCATGAAATAACAGTTTAAGATCAGGATCAGGGTGTTTGATTGCAACTTGTCTAGAAAGATTTCAGAAATAGAGACTAATACAATTATCAACCGCAATGCATGCTGGGAATCATGAATAGGTTTTGTACTATGATGTTACCCAGCATGCATTGCAGTATTAAGCTGTCCTTTGTTGCTTCTTACCATTATTGAGGTTCATACACATTCTTGATGTCGGTGTTATTCTATATGCTGCCATTTTGCATCAAAATGCCACACCCTCATCTTAAATTGTTATTTCAGGATTAGCAAAACGGCTATGAATCAACATGATGGTAATTGTAACAACCACCAACCAACCACATAAATTTAAATTCTTATTCTCATTTGTAATAAACATACATTAAAAGCACACAGTCAAAGCATGCCAAAAAATTTTAATCCATGACAGTTCAGGGGAAGAGTTCAACTCAAGGAAACACTGAACACCATGATGGTGACTTTTGTTAGCTGGGACAAACACTGGACACTGAACATTTTTAAAACTTTTTCAAAAACATGAAAAAACTCTAGGGAACGTTCTTATAACAAACTTTTGTTAGCTGGGTAAATGAGATCAAGTTGATTACCTGACTTATGAGTACCTGTGGTGGGGAACAGTTGGATTCATCACGATGCAGCACAGTAAAGCCCAAAGTATAGTACAACAGAACGCATACAGCAACGCATGCGCGGAAAAATTTAGGTGCCGTACTGCGCATGCGTTGAGTTGTGCAGACGCGTCTGTGCGCGAGACAGACACGGACGTGGAAAGTGATGTATACCCAGGCCTTTAGACAACCGTACCACAAGCATTTTGAGATGGATTGTCACTAGAGGGCAGAAGTGCATTTTCAGATTTTGATTAAAGATTATAAAGTAACATTTTCTAAAAGGATGACCCACACTGATACACTGTTCATAATTAACACTGCAATGTTCTATGAAGAAAATGCAAATTGTATTTTTTGATTTCATGGGGACTTTAAGACCTTGTTTCTACCTTATTTCCCCATCTTTGCTGTAAATGGTTGGTTGGATGGATGGATAGATGTAACATGAAACATGAAACATAAAACAATGTCTTAAACAAAGTTACGAAGGAGAAACCTAAGGAGAAAGCTACCTGTTCTACAGTCCTGACAAGCACTTACTGTACCTTGTCTCTTGATGGTTTACAGTCAGTGTACTGTACAAGCCCAAACACTGCCAAGGATTTTCTCCTAACTGTACAGCACATGAACCTCAGTGATTAGACTCACAGCAGCTTTTCCAGACCCATCTCATGTGTACACTTAGCCTCTAAAACCATCCAAAGAAACATTAGGCATGCAGCCACCTGTCACGGCTGGAGTAACGGATCCCAAACGAGGTTTCAAGGACAAACACTATGTTTAATAACAGATCAGATCAGGTAAACAAAAACACGGGTAGCCAACACAAAATTACAATACACTCACCGACCAAGAACGAAGGAACAGGCAAGGTACATATAGTGTCCAGGTAATGAAGGTGATGGCTGACAGGTGTGGTGATGACAAACGAGGGACAGGTGCGGGAGCGTGGAGGATGCTGGGAAGTGTAGTCCATGGGGGAAACTCGGGAGAAACAGGCAAGGAGACAAACAAGACTGTGACACCACCAGAGCCACAGCAGGGCTAGATGATTATTTTACAATATTTTCCAGTGGCTTTAGTGTGTGTTTTAGCAGTGTTATTATTATTATTATTATTATTATTATTATTATTATTGCTATGCAATTGTCGGTCACCTTAAGTTGTGTGAGCTTATTCGAAATCATTACGGCTGCCTAATGCATCAGGATAATCTGAGTTTAAAATTACTTTCTTTGCTCTGGGAAAAAATATGTGTAGGTAGAGAGATTTTTCCTTTGGCAGTAATTCACTGCATCTCTGGGTGAGGTCTACAAAGCCTTGTCTTGTGCGTTTACCATTCAACCGATGTATGCAGATCAGATGGTCGGGGTTAGACGTCAGTGAGGAAATCCAGATGGAGGTCACCGCCAAAGAATTCCAGAGGCCTGGTGTGCCGCCCACTGGAAAAATTACAATTCTTTCCTTGCCGGGTAAATAACATGGGACTCGTTCCCTCCCACCTCATAAAAATCTGGATTTGTTTAGGCCCTAGACAGCCATGAGAATGTGAAACACTCCTTCATTCTCCCAGCGTTCTGCTCCCCTACACATTCTTCCATTTACCTCACCGGTGCCATGGCACCACAGCACAAATGTGTTTGACAGCAGCTATGCTGAAAAATGAGCCAGCGAAATGACATCCAGAACACGTTGGGGAACACATGTGGGGTTGCACACATTCAGATCAAATTGGTGCTGGCATTGAAGTCCTCTCTAATTACCTGAGGTTTTTAGAGTTTCCCTGACAAATTACGGAAAGCTATTGCACTATTTCCTTTAGCATGTCTCTGGGAAAAATGTGGCAACATCAGAACAGTGGAGCGTTGCTATTCTCCAATCACTGCTTTTTTCTGTGCCCTGCACTTGCTCTTTGCTGCTGTTTGCTACAAAAAATAAAAACTTGCAGGTGTGGCATTCCTGAACAAATGTTTGTGTGCACAGTTCCTCACAAAGGTCAACATGCTAATGTTAGCACATAATATGCATAGAAGGTTTAAATTAATTAATTGTAATCGGTTGCTCATTACGAATTAAATTACAAAATTTCTAGTCAGTAATATAATATAATAATTACATATGTCACATATGGAAGCAGGATAATTTTGTCAGATACAAATAAATTTTTGTTTTCATTTTTTATCACCAGCATATTTCAAAGAATCATATTTTAAATCAGCGAAGGCTATTTGAAAATAGTGTAAAACTCGCCTTGAAATCGTCGCCTTGGAATTATAAGGTTTTCTCTGCTTTCTGAGTAGTTTTGAAATATTAAACTTCAAAGTTTTTGCATTTCATATAGCAGAAATTATATGAGGAACAAATTTGTTTCATACATGTAAAAGACAGAGACATTAAATGTATTCTGAACGTACAATATCAATATTTTCTGAAATGTGTAAATGGGGATTTGTGGAACAGGTCAAACGTAGATAGAATTTTTTGATTCTGAAAAATCACTTTCTGCTTAGAATTATGAGGTTCTATCTGCAAAACATTCATTAAAGCAACACATTTTCAAGAAACACAAACAATTTACTTATCATGTTTGTTAAAACATGACATTAGTGTTATAACGTGTTGACACGTAAAATGTGATATTTATTTCATATTTTTGGAAGCATAACTTTTTGTTCAAGTTAAACATAAAAGGCAGTGCTAAATGTTTTATCTATAGTGCAGATGTTAATTTTAGTTAGGTTCACTGTGAATTTTTTTTTGGGATTGTAGTCAGCTGAACTTAATTTAGTAAATTAATCCAATGGTTTTGTCCAATCTTGTTGAGTTGACTCAATTATGTAAATTATCTCAACTTTTGTAAGTCAGTACAACTCAAAAATCCAATGCAAAAAAGAAACTTAAAAAGATGAGTTTAAAAATTTCAGATTTTTTATATGGTGGGTAATTCTACAGTTGACTTAGGCAGAAAGCAGCTACTGTAATCTAATCTTTACTCTACAGAAGGTGGGACAGGTTGAAAATAATTCCAGAAATGAGTACTGCTGAAATAATGATCATGTTTATTTTTGTAATTAAGACAGTTGACACTGTTGAATATTTGGCCTTAATATTGTCAAATTTAAGGCATTAATTGCATTATGAGGGTTCATGTAAACATAAGAGTAAGTTAGCACTATAACGTCTATAGCATCTATAAATCTAAAAATAAACTCCTGAACAAAACCTAAAACAACACAGAAAAAATCATGTAGTGTGAGCTGATCTCCTTAACAAGAGGACTTAACAGTCAACCTTGAGGTTTCTTTTAAACATTGTTTTACGTTGCAACTGTTTCCTGATATATTTCCCACTGTTACTGAGGAGCCCAGCCACATGACATAGAAAGCTGATCCTTATTGGTCCTCTTGCGTGCATTCAAAGTGCTGATTGGCTCGTAGATAGAACCTTATAGAACCACACTGTAAGCCTTTACCAGCCATTTCTACAGTAATATACAGTAATAAATTGGCAACATGGTCTTCTACAGTAAACTATCGCAATGACTGTTTGAATAGACTTTGTTAAAAGAATCTACTAACTCACTGGTCTCACAGTCTTAGATGAACATCAAGTGTAAATAACAGATGAACACATTAAATCTGTCAAGATCTCATCAGAGGAGAATTAAACACAAACATCATTAACATCTTCACTTATTACAGACACAACTTTCACTTTATTTCTGTCATCTAAGATCTTATTAAGAATTAAAAGAAGTTTATCGCTAGTTCACAATGATTTTATTATGTTTTAGTCACCAAACATGGCATAATGTTAATAAGTTGTCACAGAATAAGAACTCAATTTTGACTAAAATGTCAGATAGAATCTTAAGGTGTTAATTCTAAGGCGACGAAATGTTGGTTTAATTAAAAAAAAGTAACCTTAGTTAACTTAGTAATTAGTTAACTACATTTATGCATTTGGCAGACTCTTTCATACAAAGCAACTTAGATTGCGGTATACATTAGTTTCTGAATATGTGCAATCCCTGGGATCGCACTCATGACGTTGGCGTTGCTAGAACCATGCTCTAACCACTGAACTACAGGAAAGCTAAAAATATTTTTAAGTTAAATTAACTTTTTTTTTAAGCTAACCCAAAAAATTACTTTTTACATCCAGCCGGCAAATGCTGAGTGCTGCTTAATTTTACACAAACATATGTAAGTGATAGGTGTTTTTTACTATGAAAAATGTAGGAAAATTTTCTAAAAAATAAAAGTGAAAAAGTAGGAAAAACACTAAATTGTGGACAATTTATTGCTATATGTACTGTAATTATGTATTCCATAAAACATTGTTTAATCTAATTGCAAGTACTTGATTTTTTGGATTCTGATTACATAAAAGCTACAATATTTAATCCAGTGAAATAGTAGTTTTGTTTATTTCTTTAATATTTAACTACTTTTCTGTGATTGGGCTTTTTATAACTCATTTGAGTGGCTACCATAAATTTGACAAAGTATGTTCATAAAAAAGTAAAGAGTAAGACAAGCAGTTGCTCAGATGCTATAAATTGAAAGAGAAACATTTTTCCAGGGTTGGATAAGAACAGCATGGTGGGTATGAAATCACTGATGGGAAAATAAACTTTGACAGAAACATTATGAGCTCCCGTGCAAGGATTAAGACACAGCGACACGACTGAGGTAGATCGTGCTGAAATATGGAGAAAGGGAATAAAAAAGAAAACAAACACCTGTATGAAATTAATTTTGCTGACATCTAACATCTCCAGAGCACTCCAGCTGTTCTCTATTAATTCATGTAATCGTGACCCTGCCAAATACATCATTCCTTATTTCATTTTGGATATGCCTTCACCATTGTCTTGTTCATTTCTCTGACACCCTCTCTTTCTTCATCGTATATGGGGCGTCTGTTTATACATCTGTTCCCCAGGGGGCCAGAGGTGTGATCTCACAGCTGTTTCTACTTGGATGCATTTGACTTCTTCCAGAAGTTCCTCTCATCTTTGCGTGCATTCAAATGATCTTGTCAGAACCCAGCGACTGGATGTAATATGCTCAAGTATGGTGGACATCACTTTAAGACAAACTTGTTAAATCTCACTGTGGCTCTCACAAGATCTGTTTCCTGGAATCACAGTCAAAGGCTCCAGCGGTCATTTGTAATACACATGATATCACCTATTCAAAATATATCAAAGAAAAATGCAACTGGCCATTTCTCATCTCCATCCATTAATTACATTTGAAAAACATTATGACTTGAACTTTTCTCCCTTGCCATAATCTGTTTAGCCTTACATTTACCTTGCTTCTCAGTCTGTTTTTGAAAGACTGCAGTTGTAAATAAGGTCCTTCTATTGTTTTGTGGAAAAAAAAGTCTTGCTCTGTACCGAAGTGGTCACTCCACCGTATCAGTTCCAAAGCTGCCGACATAATCTTTAATAAACAAAACACATTTTCAAACAGTTTTGTATATCTCTCAACTATTTACTTAACTTCACTTTATTTATACATTATTCAGTCTGTACATCCACATGACTGTAATTACTCTTTGTGTGAAAGTGAAGCACTGTGTTTTTAATGAGCTCTCTCCAATGGCTGTTAGCAAGGCATGCATGTCAGATTGACTGAGAACCTCTTAGCTCAAAAGTAAGGCTAATATTAAGGCTGTGGTGGGTGGCTTTTCATAATTGGGTTAAACTTGCTCTTGACACTAAGCAGTTGGTGAGATATCAACGCTCAAAAGCCCTGGAGATGAAAAGTCTTCAGGTGGGTTTTCACTTTTATAACAGCCAAACAAAAAACTAAATTACTTAGTTCTGAAGATACAGGATAACTGATCAATTGTTGGTTGAATGTAGGTGGGTTGTGTCATTTATTACAGTGGTTCTCAACCTTGTTCCTGAGGACCCACTGCTCTGCACATTTTGTATGTCTCCTTAACTAGCACGTTTGCTTCAGTTCATGGATTTCTACTGTTAGATAAGGGAAACATGCAAAATGTGCAGAGCTGTGGGTCCCCAGGAACAAGGTTGAGAACCACTGATTTACTAGACTTCAGATTATTTGAGTATTACTGTATTGTAAAAGCATTTTATGAAAGGAGCAGAACTCAAACAAATTGAAATGTTTTCAAATTGAATCTTTCAGACATCAAGAATCAGCTTAGGAATCACAACAACGGTGGCCAAAGTTGAGTTGTTTCTTTTTAAGTTTTGTATTATGATGTTACCCACAATGCATTGCAGTGTGAAGTTTGCAATATGTGTCACCGTTGTTGAGATTCATGAGCTGATTCTTGATCACTACAATGTGAAAATTAAGTTTGAAAACGACAAAATATACATGCTCTTTGCTAAAAAAAATCCATTCCTATGGTAGTTATTCTCAATAAGAGAATGGAATAATTTTGTCTTTTGTTTGGCTGTTATAACAGTGCTTCAAAAACACAATAGTTTAACTTACAATAAAACTTAACACAATTAAATGAGGGTTAAAAGGTTAAGAGGTCAACTAAAAGAAACATCAAATACTATTATGGTTTTTGTTCTTATTGTTGATGTTTTCAATAACCCAATCATCACTTTATTATCTCATTAACTTGTTCATGTGTTTAGTAGAGAGACATCTAAAATATTCTGTCAAGATGGCCCGAGGACTGGAGTTGAAAACCCCTGATATAAACTTCCAAGCAGGTTTGGGTTGGAGCTAAACTGTGCAGAGCTGCGGCCCTCCAGGAACTGAGTTTGACACCTGTGCCATAGACCAGTGGTTCTCAACCTTGTTCCTGGGGACCCACAGCTCTGCACATTTTGCATGTTTCCCTTATCTAACACACCTGATTCAAATTATCCGCTCATTAAGGTAGAAATCCATTAACTGAATCAAACGTGCCAGTTAAGGAGACATACAAAATGTGCAGAGCAGTGGGTCCCCAGGAACAAGGTTGAGAAACACTGCCATAGACTATACCCACTGAGCAAAAGCTCCTTCTTATAGACGTCTCATAGACGTCCCCTGAGGAGCCAGAATGAAAGTTTGTCTGACGTCCAATGTTGACGTTCATAGACCATCTATAGAAGGTACGAATTTAGTTGAAATGTGGTCATTGTGGACGTATTTTCAACGTCTTATAACATCAACGCAGACTCATTTTAGACATTTTAACAAAAATAGGTGTTACACTATGCATTATATTAAAACATATTTATGTCATTGAATCAATATCAGTTTTGCACCCGCTATTAGATTAGATTAGATTAGATTCAACTTTATTGTCATTACACATGTACAAGTACAAGGCAACGAAATGCAGTTATTAATGTTGAAATTTCAACAAACCACCGTTTTTGTGATCAGTGTTTGTTTTAATTGGGATCTAATGTTTAGTCGCTTGATTAACTTAAAAAAATGATGAATTTTTTGGTATAATTTTATTATGTAGATCAAACAAGACTAATCTTTGTTCAAACTACTTAAATTTTATGTCTGTTGAAATAATATTTGCACATAAAGTCAACTTAATTTGAGTGTTTCCTAGGCATTTCTTTTTAAGTGTCATCTACATAACTTTAGGAGTTCTAAATGTGCGTTTTTGATTATATTCAACTTTTTTATTTTCTTATTACAAATTTCAAGTTGGACCTACTTTGTTTTTCAAAATTTGTTAGTGTATTTTTAAGTTAAATGTACTCAAACCTAATTATCAAACGAGTATTTTTACTGAAAGTATAAATAAAAATTGTTCATTTTTAACTACTATTTACTATGCCTGATTGCAAGCAACCATTGAATCAATGTAAAAAAAACTATTGATTTGTCAATGTTAATTGCAAAAAAATGAGTTTAAGAGGTTCGTAGTTTAAGTAAGCAGAAATTTCAAGTTTTGATTACTGTTAAATTAAAGTTTTTATTTGGCTTCTGTGATTTAAATATTTTTTTTATACTTTAAGTATACAAAAGTGTATTTTTTAAGTTTACTGAAATCAGTTCTTTCAGTTTTGTTATTTAACACATCTCTTAGTCTTAATATGCATACAATATGAGCAAAAAGAAACTACTTTCAGAAATAGCGTTAATGCAGTTATTGCCAACTACAGTTCACAGAGCCTAAGCACATGCACCACTCTTCTTAACAATGGTAACAACAAAACTGAAAAATATGTCAAACTCTTATAAATATTTAAGATAAGTGAACATTAAACACTAACAAGTCTTTAACTTTACTGAAAACACAGAAAATAATAATATTTTAAAATATACTCTCCTAATGTAGTCTGATGCAAAGCATGCTGGGAATTGGAAATCCTTCTCGACCAATTAACATGTTTTTTTAATATGTTACTTTTTTTAAGTAAATTTAACAAGGAGCAAATACTTTTTTTAATTTGTCAAAACTTCAAATATTTAAGTAAGTAGAACTTTTTACTTTTTAGAAAGTTTACATAATCTGTTTACATAATCAGTGCATTATTATGATCAGTGTTTGATTTAGTTGGACTCTTGACTCTGGACTTTCATAAAGTTAACTCTTTCTTTCAATGTTTATGTGAATGACAAGTGGTAAGCTGTAGTAAGTTTAAGAAGCTTGATTAAATAATTTTGAGATTTGACCCATTCATGACTGGTGTCAACATACTGATTCACAAAAGTAGAGAGAAAAAAATACTAGCTATTGTGGTAAACTTTACATCAACACTCATCATACAAACCTTAACAATGGTGACAATCATCAAACTAATTCAGATAAACAGATCAACTGCAATGCATGCTGGGAGTCATGAACGAGTTTGTACTATGATGTTACCCAGCATGCATTGCAGCATGAAGCTTTCTTTTGTTGATTGTTATCATTGCTAAGTTTCATACACTGATTCTACATGTGTAATTGATTCAGCAGTGTGACAAAAAATTATTTTGTTTATTCTGCTAATCATCCATAACACTGCTTAATCTCTCAAAACTGCATTATAACGCAGTGTTCACATATTATTAACACAACAAACTCAAGAGTTATTTAAGTGACTTCATAATGACAAAATCACAATAACGTTCTGATCCTACTTAACCATTGTCCTCTTTTTCAAAACAAGTGCGTTTGAACATAAATGGACGACCAGTAAATACTTGACATTAAAAACAAGAGTCAAGAGCCCAACTAAAGCAAACACTGATCACAAAAATGGTGGTTTGTTGAAATTTCTAAATTTTTCAACATTCATAGCAGGTGCAAAAGTGATATTGAATCAATGCAATTAACATTGACAAATCGACAGTTTTTAACATTGATTCAATGGTTGCCTGCTATAGTAAGTACTTAAAAATGAAACATGTTCATTTATACTTTCAGTAGAAATACTCAGTTGATAATTAAAAGGTACATTTTGAGTACATTTAACTTACAAATACTCATTTTTGGAAAAATTTTGTAAAACTAAAGTACATCCAACTTGAAATTTGTAATAAGAAAATTAACAAAAATAAGTTAGATTTAATCAAAAAAGCACATTTGGAACTCTTTGGGGTGGTTTTCCAGACAGTGATTAGCTTAAACCTAGACTAGGCCTTAGTTTAATTGGGAAATTTAAGTAGTTTAAACAAACATACCTTACTGAAAACATTACTGTGTATTTGAAGCAAGCAGGACTGCTGGGTTATGAGTCATGACATCGTACAAGTTCTTTTTTCTGCTTTTATTTGAAACATTTGCTACGTCTGAATTTAAATTCATGCACAAAATCCTTGATTAAGCTTACACAAGCCTTTTAACGTTTAAACCCTTTGTAGGGATGAGATGTAAAAAATCAATACACATAGTATCTGCGACTGAACCACATACAGTTACACACAATCCTGATTTGCCCATCTGCCCTTGTTTTTGTGACAATGAAATGATGTGGTGCATTATTCTCAAGATGTGATGACATCACTGTCATTGACCACCACAGATGACAATTGTATATAAAAAGCTTGCCAAACATACAGTTGTGGTTACAGCACTAACATTTCATTGTAAAGGCGTCTCTAGTTTTCATGTTGTGGTGAGGAATATAAATGTGATTTCTCTTTGCAGGATATGTGCATGTGGGCAGTAAGAGGTTTTGATGTTGAACATGTGTACATGAGCGACTCTGTGTGTTTGTCATTTAATAGAGCTTCATCAGTGTATCGGGGCCTCAGTGGGGGCTATTATCACCATTCACTCTTACAGAGAACAACCAACAGGCCGCACGCAGCCAACAGGACATGATGTGAGCAGTCGAAGACAAACACTTCCCCCAATGGCTCAAGAAGAAAGTACAGCAGATTTTTTAAATATTCATTTTTTTCTTCCTTAGCATAGAGAATGTACTTACATTTCTTTTATGTACAGTTATTTACATTTACATTTAGCAGACGCTTTTATCCAAAGCGACTTACATTACATTGTACTATACATTTGTACATTTTGTATAGTAAGCAAGTGGGGGTAAGGTGCCTTGCTCAAGGGCACCTCAGTCATTACCCGCCAGACCTGAGAATCGAACCAGCAACCTTCTGATCATGAGTCCAACTCTCTAACCACTGGACCACGACAAAGATACGTTGTTTATTTTGTAATCATATTTCATAGCTATATCAGGAGTGTTTTGTATTATAATATTAAAACATATAAAAATATTATTTATTTTATTTTATTTATTAATTTATTATTACTTTTAAATTAATTAATTGTATTGTTGTTGTTTTTTGTACAGGCCTAGTAAAAACCAGGTGCACAAAATATTTTTACATCAACGTTTATGTTCAAATATATATATATATATATATATATATATACTGCAATATAACACATGTGTAACCCTGAGTACATAATTATTGGTGAATATAATTATTGCTCCTTTAAAGATCAATTTATTAGAACGTCAAGACTATCAATGCATCTAAAATATTGAGTAAAGCTACACAAAATTGAAATGTGTATTTGTGTGTTTGAGATGTAAGAAATAAGTAATAGCCAATCAAAGCCCTGTGTAGTTTAGCTCCGCCCCTTGTTGCATGTAGATGGGTAAATGAGAGTGCATGTGGCTACTGGAGTAATAGAGACGTTTAATTAAAGTTAAAATAGAGAAATACGATACTAAAACTCTTTAAAGTGATTGTTAACTGAATGAAGTGTGATTGTAATTTCAAGACATTGAACGATTTATGGTGATTGTGTCAATCCCTTTAAAAAATTGACTATGGTTTATTTGTGGTACAAGTGTAGTAACCATGTTTTTTTGGTGCATTGATTACTTATGGCAAAACCACGGTTTTACTAGTAACCATCGTTACTGTAAAAAATGTCCGTAGAATTAACAGGAAAATTCTGTCGTTTTCACGGATATAATGTTGTCAGAAGACTTCCGTAAAAATACGGAAAAACACTGTAAAACCTGTCACTGAAATTAAAGTACAAAACTCATTAACATCTCCCAGGATGCATTACGGTATGACGCTTTTCATTTGATGGTCACCACTGTTGAGATTCATACATTGATTCTTGATGTCTGTGTTTAAAATCAGTATAGCTTTTTATTATTTAAATTATTCAAAACTTTTCTCAAAAGATTGCTGCTGTATATCAAGTTGAAAGTTATTCATACTGTTAATAAAATTAAAATATTTAAAAGAAATAATAAAATATAAATATCCAAACATCAGAAAACAAGCTTTCAATTGAGACTTAATCAGACAAAAAGCTCTTGATCAAATCTTCTTTTAGATTTTAGTTGTAATGACAATTATGTTTTATTAAAACATTGTCATAGCACCCAAAAAAAAAGAAGAAAATGTTGTTTATACAAAATCAAAGGTGAAGAAGAACTCAACTAAAGTAAACACTAGCTACGTTTACATGGACCATTGTAATCCGACTAAAAGTCCAATCCCAATGAAAATGCTCCATATAAACACGTCAATCAGATTAAAAATGTCCAAACCGAATACAATTTCAGTCGGATTGAAAGGGGTGGTTTATGCCGTTTGTAATCCGCTTGATAGGACATGTAAACACTTGTTTAGATTGAAATCCCGAGTAGGAAGTTTTGCGCATGTGCAAAGATGGGTCGTACAGACGTCAGGGCGTATGACGCACGGAACGAGCAGCTGTTGCTAAAGAAACCAAAAGCTATAAATCTAACAATGTGGGACAAATATTCATATGCTTGTCATCTCTAAATGAACATATTCATATTTTTACGCATTTAAAATGTATTAACTGTTTCCCTGGAGTACGTTTTTTACCGCAATTTCTCCGTTTCTTTTTAAAACGTGAAGCATTTGCAGATGTACAAACATACTAAAATATTCAATCATAAAATGTCATTTGTATTCATAGTTACTGATCATTTATTTATTTATTGTTTACTTTAATGTGCTTTAGAAGGATTTACTGGTAAAGTGGTACTGGTTGAGTAGCCGTTTGTGTGAATATTCTAATAATAGCCGCGGCCTCCGTTTACCGTTAATGCAGATATTAATACACGTATTATCACTTTTAAAGTTTGGTTTTTATTAAACATTTATTCTAATTATTGCTTGTCTGCAGACACTCCGGTCTTGGTAGTTTTGTCATGGTTTTACCGTGGTAAAACTGCATCATAGTTCATTGGCACGAGACATCTGCTGTACATTTCTTTCATGCCGTTTGCTTTAGTGCATTTAAGTGAACATGGGCAGTGTGCGCATATCAACAGATTAAATCGGATTTGAGGCTTGTCATTAAACACGCACATCAATCAGATCACTTTATTTACCTTTCATATAAACACTACATTTGGATTGCACAATCTGAATAAATGTAATCCGATGTGTCCATGTAAACATAGCTACTGATCACAATAACGGTGACTTTAAACAACATTGTTCATTGATGTTACACTTCAGTCCCTGTGAAGCAGAAGTTATGAACGTCTTCAGTATTCTGATGTTTTTCAACTGTTTTGTACTGTGAATTGATTGGACAAATAAAACATGATGTTCCCATATTTTTATGGTAGTTTACTGGCATCCTCAGCTGCCGGTATTTTTCCGTAAAAACAACGGAATTTTTATTTTCTGCACTGTAAAAAAAATGTTTTTTTTTCAATCATTAAAAAATGGTCAAATGACTGGCAGCTGTGGCTGCCAGACAAAAACCGAAAAATTTAAGTCAAATATCTTAATTCTAATAAATGGGGTTTTTTTTGTCAACGCTATGCTGAAGAGTGGAGTCTGTGTTTAAGTCAAAGTCAGGCAAGCAGTTGCTGATGTCATGCTGCATGTTGCTTTGTTTGTTTAAAAGTGATTATTGTTTATTATAAAAAATAAAGACATAAACTAATGTAAATACAACATTTTCACATTAATGCATTAGGTGAAGAGTTTAATTTTATGTAAAGATTTGCTCTCAATATAAAAGACTCAAATGAAATAAATTCACTCACAGCTTGAAGTTTTTTCATAGCTTGAAGTTCTTGAACTGCATCGCTGTTTATGAGCTTTTCACGTATGTTTAATGAAATGGAAGCCACTGCTGCCCGTCATTTGACCGTTTTTTTTACGATTTTTTTTACAGTGTATGTTTTTTAGCAAAACTATGGTTTTCAAAATCATGGTTATTTTGTGGTAACCTGCATGTTTTTACTACAGTAACCATGGTTTTTTAGTTTTAACTGTAGTAAAACCAAAGTGTTTTAATTTTAACTGTAGTAAAACCATGGTAAATTTTTGTAAGGGATCGGGCACAACGGAATTTAATTTGACGTTTACAACTTTGTAATTTGTCTTAAACACAAATGACAACACCTTAAAACATACTATTATTTTAATTCTTTATGCCTTTGAGACAAGATGATGTTACATTGTCGTGTTGTATGGGTTTGATTGTTCAGCACAGCGTGATTAGGTCAGGCCGTGTGGTGTTTTGCATGTTCAATGCAGTTGCTGTCGCCATTTTGGTTACGTGTGCCTGAAAAAGAGATAAGAGGAAAAATATGTGAATGGACAGGTAAATGAGTATATTATTATTTGTTATGATGCAATTGTATGTTTATGTGTTTTATTGTTTGTTTATTTGTTCTGGTGATGTATAATTGCTTGTAAGTCATTTCTGAATTTATTCTGGTCTGTGATCAGTCCAGGTTTTTTGTGAGAATCTTCTTTTCAAATGGACTTTCCTTAATTGATGGCGAGCCTCCCAGGAAAGACAGTCAATTCTTTCTCTTCAGAAAAGTAGGAGAGTTCAATCATTAAGACTGATTTTGCGGAGTACATGGGACTGATACGTCTCAGAGACACAATTGCAAGACTGAGGTGGACTAATCTTATAATTTATGCACATTTTGAAATTGGAAACTGAGCTCAGTATGTTTTACATGTAATATTTTATTTTCTTGAATATTGTCATTTATTTGTGTCAATCAGATACATTGATTTTGATTATACTATTCATTGAATGAAGAGAATCTAAGAGGGTGCACCAAGGGTATATTTTTGTATTATTATTTGGTTACTTAAACTGCTGTTATTGTAAATTGTTTTAATTTCATTGTTCTTAATACACTAAAAGGAAAAAATAGCCATTTGAAATCCAGTAAAGGAGAAACTGTGGTTCAACCTACCTTGTGCTCCTGTGTGTTATTCAGCATCCCTGCCATCTCCTTTTTGCGTACCATTGAAATCTTCTGATTTTGTTATCTGGTCCAATATCCTAATTCTAAAGTAAGCTTACTTGCTACACATGTAAAATATTCAAATATAAAACTAGTAATAGGATGATTCTACAGTTATTGTGAATTTGTTACCTGGGATAAACGAAACAGACTGATCTACATTCCAAATATAACTTACTGACTCGATACACACTCACAACGATACTGAGGAGAACATTTTCAGCAAATCACAGGTGACCTATAGTGTTACATGATATTGCTTGAAGGAGTTTAACTTTTCAGTACAGTTTTATAATTATTTATAATAACAACAATATAATAATGTACAAATACAATTATTTTGTGTTTTAAAGTTGTATTTACTATACTTTTTTAATGTAAATATTTACATTATTTAAATATATCCTTGTTTTTTTTTCTTTAGCATAATAAATGTAAAATGCTGTTTTTTTAATGGATTTAGAGGACACTGATCACAGATCACCACACTTTTATAGTGCACTCAAAGAAGGCCAGCAGGTCTAAAACTCTGAATCATTCACAGAGAACTCTTCAGTGTGACATCTGTTAAGAACATCCACTCGAGAAAAAGTGCACTAAAACAGCAAAATCCCTGTGGGAATGTTCACATTAGACTTTTCCTTCCCTTCCGGCCTGTGAGTCTAGACTGATTTTATGTCCACCTGTCATTTGCAGTACTCTGTTCCGACACTGATTTCAAGGCTGTTGATTTACTTTTTACATGTAAATTCCTTTCGTAATTGTGATTTCAGGAAGAAGGGGAAGTGTGGAAATTCAGCATAGCTAGTGTAAACAAAGTATTGTTTCCAAAAAAGTTTTACAGAACTGTCCTCTCATTACATAACATTACATTCATTCATTTGGCAGACGCTTTTATCCAAAGCGACTTACAAGTAGGATAGCATAAAACCTTTTGTCATCATGTTAAACAATACCAATACTATACTATACTAATATATAGTGTACAAGACCATGTTGCTAGGAGGATTAAGTTGAAGTAAGCAAGGGAATTTTATTTTTTTGACAATACACACAGTTATTGTTTAGTCAGATAGATGTGGAACAGGTGTATTTTGAGTTGTTTTTTGAAGGTTGTAAAGGATGCTGCAGTTCGGGTGGAGGCTGGTAGATCATTCCACCACAGAGGAACCGAATGTGTAAAGGTTTTGGCAAGCGATTTGGTGCCTCGTTGTGATGGAACCACCAGGTGTCGCTCATTTTCGGAACGTAGGTGACGGGAAGGGATGTAGACCTGGATCAGTGAGTTAAGGTAAAGGGGTGAATTTGCTGTTACCATTCTGAAGGCTAGTGTCAGCGATTTGAACTTGATGCGGGCGGTGTTACATGGGTTATTTTAGGTTGGTTGAACACTAGACTTGGATTCTGGATCAATTGCAGGTGCTTGACTGCATTTGTTGGAAGACCAGCCAGTAGAGAACTGCAGGAGACCAGTCTTAATATGTCCAGAGCTTGGACTACAAGCTGAGAGGCATGTTCCGACAGGAATTGCCTGATTTTCCTGATATTATAAAGCATGTACCTGCATGCTCGAGTGGTTGCAGCAATGTGAGAGGTGAATTTTCAGCTGGTCGTCAAACATCACACCCAGGTTCCTTGCAGAGTGGGAGTTATAATTAAGGATTCAAGCTGAACTGTGAAGTGGTGTTCAATTGATGGGTGGACTGGTAACACAAGGAGTTCTGTCTTGGAAAGGTTGAGTTGGAGGTGATGCTCTTTCATCCCCAATAAGATGTCCAGAAGGCAGGCAGACATACGGGCAGTGATGGTGGGGTCGTCTGCTTAAAAGAGAGGTAAAGATAAGTGCCATCTGCATAAAAATGGTTTGTGAACCCATGTGCTTTAATGATTGGACCGAGGGAGGTGGTATATATGAAAAAGAGGAGAGGGGAAAACACGGATCCCTGAGGAACTCCAGTTGTTAGCTGGTGAGATCTGGATGTCTTGCCTCTCCAGGATACCTTAAAGGATCTGCCTGTGAGATATGAGCTTAACCAGTTGAATGCAGTTCCAGATATGACCTGTTTGGAGAGAGTGGAAAGCAGGATCTGGTGGTTTACTGTGTCGGATGCAGCAGAGAGGTCTAAAGGAGGTCTCAAACAGGTATTCTCACCTCTCACTCCTTTTATTGGTAGAACCAGAAGTTAGATAAGCGAGTTAGGATAAGCGAGTAGTCTGTAGTCACGGCAAGAGCGCACGCGTAAGTGTTCGGTGTATAGTATAGATTAGATTAGATTAGATTCAACTTTATTGTCATTACACATGTACAAGTACAAGGCAACGAAATGTAGTTTAGGTCCAGAAGTGCAACCAGAAGTGCAATAAGCAAGTGCAGGATATACAGTTGTGCATAAATACAGAATAAAGCAAAAATTATGAAGAATTTACAAGTGGGAATGTACTATGAACATTATATATTATATACAGATGGTTATTTACTAAAACAGAAATTTACTGATGGATATGTACAATATAAATTAGACTATGCAGAACAGTAGTGCAAATGAGTATAAAGTGTGCATAAATGATGGACAGCAGCTATTAAGTTAAAGTAAACAGTGCAGTAGATGAGTTATTGCAGTATTCAATACATAGTACTGGAGTGCAAATGATGCTGTATATGTATAATCTCCAGTAGTGAGAATTATTTCGTTTTCTAATTTATTTTCCTTATAATCTATGGTGCTTTGGAGTGTTTGTTTTACAACTAGTTGAATTTAGATTACAGGAAAGTTTTTCACCTTTGGATAAATTAGCACTTAAGTCCGGAAGAGTCCAGCATTAGTTTCGATTTTGAGCCATTGCGTGTTAATTTAGGCTTTGTCTTGCTCATTTGAAACGCACGGGCAGCGATTTAAGAGTATTTAAACTGCGCGCTCACTGCTCATAGCCAGGATAAGCGAGTAGTCTAGTTACAGCAAGAGCGCACGCGTAAGTGTTCGGTGTATAGTATATGTTTCTGTTCTTATATGATGCTTAGGTGATATATTTGCTAAGTAGTGAGAATTATTTGTTTTCTAATTTATTTTCCTTATAATTCTATGGTGCTTCGGAGTGTTGTTTACAGCTAGTTGAATTTAGATTACAGGAAAGTTTTTCATCACCTTTGAAAAATTAGAACTTAAGTCTGGAAGAGTCCAGCATTAGTTTCGATTTGAGCCATTGCGTGTTAATTTAGGTTTTGTCTTGCTAATTTGAAACGCAAGGGCAGCTGTTCCCACTCATGGCGTGATACGCCGTGATTAGCAACCTATTTAATACAGATAGAGGCGCGAAGCGTTCAGCCCTCCTCGCGTAAAGACCGAAGAGGTAAAGACCATTTGACTCGTTCTGCGCGACTCAACCGAGCAACGAAACCGGCAACGCACAGTAGTATCTTTTTTAATAATCCTTACTTTACTCTTTTTCTCTCCATTCTT